>JXSR01S051946.1:113969-131777 GCA_000969725.1 Ophiothrix spiculata
CATGAAGATTATTATCACTCACATGCTCATCAACCTGCATTATTGCTGCCTTTTCAATCACCTTGCCTATGAAATTTATATTGGATACAGGCCTGTAATTTGACAGTTTATTCCTGTCCAAATTAACCTTCTTGATTATAGGACTTACAACAGCCTGTTTCAACAATTGTGGAAAGACACCAGTTGTAAGAGATTGGTTAACAACCCGGGCCATGGGACCAACCAGAATATCAATATAGTTCTTGATCATCCAAGTTGGGAGGGAGTCAAGTGAGCAGGACTTGTTTGCACTACTCATGATTATTTTACCAACTTCTTCTTCACTAAGTTCCCTAAAGGCCACAAGCTGTTTTGTTACAATGGTTTCATCATTAGTTACTGAACAGGGTGGTAAACCAATGCTTTTACTTTCTATGTCGACCCTTATACCATCAATCTTCTCAGAAAAGTAGTTAGCAAATCGGTTACAAAGCTCATTTGAGTTATCATGAGTTGGTAACATGGATTACTTTTATTAGATACATATGGCACCTATAAAAAACTTGATTTTTTTGAAGTCTTGGTCGTTTTATATAATAATTAGGTTTTTCCCTGTATTTAAGTGTGCACAAACACTTTTAACCGCCAGTGTATAACCTAATTATATTACATGTACAATATAGTGTGCATATGAATTGTTTTTATCCAGACTCTGTTTAATGATCACAAATTTAAAAAGATGGATATGCAGCTCTTTTCAATCTTACAAGTGCAGCATTGAATCTTTCAAGCTCATCAAAACTATTTATAAAATGTTTGTAAAAGTTGTCAAAAATCTAAGAAGTTTGCATACACCTGGAGAATAGAAAATGTCTAATCGAAATGCTGCTTAAGATTCTCACAAATGGAATGTTAAAGTAATATCAAAAACATTTATACCAATTTTAATTGAATTTATATATAAATTTAATATAAAATTCCATTTTAATGGGGGTGGCCTACCATATGAAACACAATCTTAGTCTCTAACATGGAGTACGCTAGTTCAATTGAAGATAATTTTCTTATTTGCCCCAACCAATTTCTGATAGATGAGAATTCTCTTCACATTTGATTTCAAGTTTCTTACATTCAAATGTTACAAATTCATTATACATGATTCTTGCAAGATCTTTATTTCTGTAGCTTTTTTAAAAGCTACAGAAAAGTATCCATACTTAAAAGTATCCATACTTAAAAGTATCCATAGCGAAACTGGTTAAAAACGTTTGCTGTCAATCATCATTATTCAAAATTACACTTGACCAAATATTTAGTACAACTCGTAGACATACAGAATAGCCAATATGAACATTTGCAGAAAGCTGAAAATTGATACCTCAATTTTTTTTTTGCAGAAGATTTAAAATTGATGCCACAAACAATTTTTTTTCAGAAAGTTGAAAATTGATATCAAGAAAATTGTTTTGAAAGAAAGTTGACAATTGATGCCTAGAACATTTTTTTGTGAAAACTTGAAAACTGATACTTCAAACATTTTTTTTTCCAGAAGTTAAAAATTGATGCCAAAACGATTTTTTTTTCATCTGAACATTTTCTCCAGATTTGATTTCAGCTTTCTCATATAAATTCATTATACATGATTTATGTTAGATTTTTGCAACTTTTATGTATTCATAGCAAAACTGGTAAAAACGTTACTGTCAATCGTCAATATTCCACCAAGCAGACTTTTCAGGCAAGTATTCAGGACAATTTGAAGAATGAATGCACACATATAGAACAACACACCATTTGTAGAGTGCAAATATACAGAATAGCAGAAGAATTTGCAGAAAATGTATGCCTTGAACATGTTTTGTTTGTTTAAAGCAAGAGTTTGGCACTTACATGAAGATTCAAATTTCTATCAATTTTGAATATACATACTACATCAGTATTTGTTAAAGATCACTCCTTTTGAGAGCAGCCATATTCAGAGCTTGCATGCTGCTTGAATCTTTCTCTGTACTGCACTACATCAATATTTGTTAAAGATCACTCCTTTTGAGACTTAAAAGCAGCCATATTCACAGCTAGCAGGTAGTTGCTTGAATCTTTTTTCCGTCATACAAGTTGATGCCTGAGCTTTTTGTTACTTTGTTTTGTAACGAATATGAGCACAATGTAAATCTCCCCAGCTGTTACACCAGAGAAGCTCTTTCTGAGCTCATGTGTGCAAAGCAATTGGTTTCATCATGATTGGTTGAGTCAAGGGATCTTTCCTTTGCAAATTACTCCATCTCACCCCTTCCAAATTTCTCCCTACATTCCCAACTTTTAAGCCTGGAGGAGGGAGGTCCACTAGTAGCAGCACAAGTTACCAAAGGTTTTCACTCCTAAGATGAATTTGTTTCAGTCAATCTTAGCACACTCCTGTTACCAATACAACAATATATATTGATTGATCAATACCATTAGCGACAACCATATCAGTATTGGTTTGTTGCAAAACTAACCCAATCTTTACTCTGATAATATGCCTTTGTTTTAGAAGTTCTTATTTTCTGACCGAGTAAACATATATATAACATTATCTGAACTTTGGTTATAGATTTTACCATGCTGGCATCACACACGCAAGAGAAAGATTTCTATAAACTGTCAATGTACAGGGTATATTTATGAGTGAAATATGAAGGCAGATAACTTAATATGATAACAAAATAATAGCTGACCATAGTGAAAACTGGCCATGAGTTTTTTCCAATCAAAATGTTCTAAAACAATAGCAATCTTCAATATATTCAAAGCCAATTTTAAGTACCTTAGTAGTTCCGAGTTAAGTACACATTGCAATAGTGAAACAATCAAATCGTTCAGTTGCTGTCTTTTACACATTTATCAAAATTGCCCATCCAGTTGCACTCTGTAGTACACGTATGTGTTACATACTCTTGAGTGTACAGTGCAGTTCCATTTTGCCATTTTAAGGCAGGTAAAAAAATAATAGGAACGATGAATGGTAGTATTTTCTTTCTGTGTTTTGCAGAAACAACAAACACAATGAAGCAATAATGTTATTGTATTTCTTTACAATTATTATAATAATCGTCTTGTATTAATTGGATTAATAACTGCTCTTTGTACTTTACACTTGAGAAATTGTTTAAAGACATTACCTTGTGCTGAAGATGACATATCACACTCAGTCGGCTATGCCTCGCGTGGATTACTCCAGCTTTCAACTTCGGTACATTTATTTTTACAATTTCACCAGTATCAGAAAGGCAGTTTATTACTATCTTTCTTACTGTTCCTGAATAATTAAGATCAGTAATAAAAAAATCAACAAACACATGATTTCTCAACATTAAGCCTTCTCCAAAATGCAGAACATAAAACCTAATTCCATCATAAGGATACAAGCTTTCTGTAATGGCAGGATACAGGCTGTCTTTAAATCCTCTGCAGTATATATAGCTGTCCAGCATTGTCTATAGTGACAAACTTAGTGAAGTCTTGATTGGGTTGAATCAACCTGACTAAACTGCCTCTGATGTGAAATGTCTGCAGTAGATTGCTCTTCAGATCCCACCACTGTAAGTAAAACATAGAAAAACATGAGAGAAAGAGATCAAGCGCACCATATGTGGATTTCACCTGAAAGTACAACTATAACCAAAGTTAAGGTAATAATTTGCCAGTAATGCCCACCTTGCGAATGCCTTGTACAATTAGCAACACAAAAAGGGTATTCAAAAATCATGCGTGCATAATGTGATGCATACAGGTACGTCGTTAATGAATTGTATGGCACAAATGCAGTTAGATGCGGCCTCAATTACTGGCCCGTAAATTTCAAAACATTATACATAATACAAACGTGTAAAAGCAATAAATTCACGCTCCAAACTGAGTCTGTACCCGCAAATTGCACACTATGTAAAGGGTGAATTGATGGATTGGTAATAAATTGAAAAAGGATTTTTGACCACTTCGCACAAACTTTCTGTACACAGCCATATGAGGAAACACATTTATATACTATTCTTATATAAACAGCCAAGTCAATTGTCCTGTCTAAGATTTCTGCACCAGGCCTGTTCTGCACACACTTTGTGAAACCTCTGATAAATTCTTACCTTAACATTATCTCCAACAGACACCAGTGTTTGACTGTCGGCTGCAAACTTGATATCCGTCACCCAGGAGTTGTGATTATCTAAACTGCTACCTTCCAACTTTCCAGACTTCACATTCCATGTCTTGTTGAAATAATCAAGAAAAATAAAACAAGTTTATTATAACTAACGTTAAAAATTAGTAGGTTTTTTTTTCATTTACTTGGGTTTATGCTGTGTCACAAAAAGAAAAGGACTTTGAAGGCGAAATTTGTCCTCTTGGAGTTTTTCTAAGCTTTAAAAATGACACATCATTTATTACAATTATTCAACATCAATGGTTTTCCCAGACAGATGTTTGGGGTTATCGGTTCAGATGATAAAATTGTGCTATTGAAAGAAAAGGACTGCAGCCAGGTCAGTAGATAAATTCTGCATCTTATTGAATAGAATATGCTAAAAACATTTTCTAATTACAGACATGAAACTGACTTTGATGAAACAAAAAAGGTGAAAATTCATAAAAACAAGGCAATTTGAAGGCTTACCCTAATAAAGCCTTGGTCATCCCCTGTTGCTAAGAACTGGTTATCTGGAGAGAAGCAGCATGTCCGTACTGAGTCTGTGTGGCCTTTCAAGGTATGTACTATCTGACCAACGGTACCATCAGCAGCCATAGCCCAGATCTGTGTCATAAGAAAAAAGGGAAATAAAATCAACATAGATATTTCCTTTAACATTAAATGGCACACAAAGCTTCTTGGCATGCACATTTACTACTGTTAAGTTGTGTATTCGGAAAAGGCATATGAGTGAATGCGTAAAAGAAACCAATGGGTACTTGGGCTACATTTTGTAGGTGTTTTATGCATGGTGTAAAACAAAGTATGTTGAAGAATTTCTCTGGACAACAAGTGAGCTATTTGAATGACATTAAAATAATTTCATGCAGGATGAATGAGTTGTTTTGGTTTTATCAGAGTTAACAAAGCGTTTGATATAATAGATCATGCAACATATCTGAACATTAATTAACACTTGAACATTTACAACTATCTCCTTGATATATCCAAAATGGGTAAATTCAAATCCTAGTTTTCTTGTACACTATCAAATATCCACTTAGCAGGCGCTGCCTAGGGAGTGATGTCATTCTCATATCCTAAACATATCTTGTTACCCTTCTATAATAGTTTACTTGGCCAAAGCTTTAAAATAGGATATTGTAAGATTATATGTTAATAAATGGGTTTTTATGTGAGTGGAATAGGACAAAATAAATGCGCATGCAGTACTGTAAACATGAATATTTTCGTGAGCAGAATTTTTTGCACAACCTTTTTTCACGCGTGTTAAATTAGCGTTTTAAAGCTTCATTACATAGACATAAAAAATGAATGTGTTCGGGCGGTGTTATATTCGCGGTTACATGTTGATTCGTGAAATTCGCGAAAATTAAACCCTTGCAAAAATAACCCAGTTTACAGTATATTTTAATTTTTCAATTACATATGGCCCATTGAAAACATGTGAATTGGACAGCAACATTCACCGTAAGTGCATTGATTGTATCCCATTATTCAATCAGAAGCAAATTTTACTCTTTCAGCTCGGTAAGTCAATTGTACCACCAGTCAAAACTTGTGAAGTATAAGTGCATCTTATTTTGTATGGGTCTAGAAATAATCATTTTCACTTTTATTACACTAAAAATGTGATGGCAAGTAAGAAAGTTTTGACAACAACGTACATATTAATGTGATTGGTTGAATGAAAGTCCACATGATCTGACATTCTGGAGATTTCTGAATGGGTTTAGAAAACATCTATAAAGCAAGCCAAGTGAATAATCCCGAGGTGTGTAAACAGAAAGTTAACAGTACATGTAAAGCTTGCCTAGTAGTGTGAGTTAATATTAGACAAAAAATGTAAATGTGAGTCAAACTAATCATGTTTAGGAAAAGAAAAAGATGAAGCACGACCTAGTAAATGATTTGACTTGTTTATTTCAGCATGCCATAGTTGCTATTGAATGCTTACAAATTCCCGTGGGCATGGTGAGGAAGCATCGTCCTCAATTTGGCAATAGATCTGAAAAACAAAATTCTATACTCTATAAACCTTGAAGTATGCAACAAGCAATCAGAATCTGGTACAAAACACATAGCATATGCCTTGAATTCTACAACATTGTCAACTGTTAGTTTTGTATTGTGTAAGAGACTGGTAATGATTGATTATAGGATTGATTCAGACCAAATCACTGCAAATTAATTTTTTTAACAAGAATTCTTTATGATTTGGTATTATTTTGGACTAATATTGTTCCTAACACATGGACAACCATTAAAGATTAGATAATTTTAATAATAATATTCAGCAAGATTGGGTACGTTGTTATGATTCAAAAATACAGACTAATTTACTTCCCCGTATGGACATATTGCTTTATGTGGGTTAATCGGCTGCTTGTTGCATACTTCAAGACTTACAGAGTATATATTCACATGATTTTTCTTTATGATTGGAACTTTGCAGGTATATCATTTTTGAACCAAACAGTATTATTAATCCATTGATTATGGATTTTGTTGTGAGAATGAAAACACCTCATTTCAGCAAAGTTTGTTGGCATTTCATTCCCATGATGAACAAAGCCTGTTGTGCTGATCACAAACTTAAGATGTTTTCAACAATTTAAAGTACGCAATGCAAAACTTTTGTTGTGCAAATGTTTCTCTTGTAAGGAAATGTTTTTGGAAGTAAGGCCTTAGGATTACAAAAATTTGTGTGATTTGCATAAGGGTAGGTCAGAACGATTTTACTGTTCCAAAGTTCCCAAACGTCTGAACAAAAAATTATAAACAAATCAAAGACTGCTGTAAACAAACATATGATAATTTAAGTTGTGTTTAGGAATTTTTGTTTAAAAATGAGACCACCTACCAATTAATGACAATTTTCAAAGTTATTATAAAATCCAGATGGTGCTTTTGTAGGGTCAGCAACGTAATACCACTCAAACAATTTTTGTTCTGCCTTCATCTCTAAACTCACCTTGACTGATTTATCTACGGAAGCTGATGCAGCCATCGTCTCATCGTGTGATAGATCACATGACAGCAAGGTCTCAGTATGAGCTGATATCACTTTCAATTGTTTGCCGCTACTTACATCCCACATCTGCATAAATAGAGATACACAAAAATCAACCAAAAAGTACAAATATATCCATCACATCATACACCATCAACTTTGTAAAAGTTACCTGCAGTGCAATCATTTTCAGACATCATTTTATCAGACTTGATTGATATAATTTGACTGCCCAGCACTGAACTAAATGTCAACATATTTTACGATTGGCTCGAGATGGGTGAAATGCACAGTTTTGTGGTACACTTTAATACTTAGATGATCAAATCTTTAAAACATGTATTCTATTGCTGTAAATGAAGAGATTTGAGAAAAGACATGACTATGACTATAAAATTCAAGATTACGTTGCCTAATGGTATAATTGAAATAATTTGCAAAAAAAGAAAAAGAAATCTCTAATATGGAAAATTGCATTGTCAATCACTGTTTCTGTTGCAAAATGTCAAAATGGTTCACTTTTTGGTACATATTTCAAAAAGCAAATATTTTGATCTGACATGAATTCTCCTACCATCAAGCTATGCAACAAAGTGGAGGCCTTGAGCCTTGCTTTTACATTGTTTCGGTGTGCATGCTTGATAAGCATAGCATAAACATGTCAAGGCCATATGAGGCCAAAGGTAAATATTGCGGTGCTGTGTAGACACATAGATGAAGTGCCAATACTATAGGCCAAACAATAATTTATTGGACAGAGTGAACAAAATTCTAGATTGCAGGGCCGCATTGTTTGTGAATGTAACCCCTCCATATGCATAAACACCCAACTTACCCTCAATGTGCCATCATGAGATGATGACAGCACCCTATCATCCTTGTGGTAAAGCTTAAGTTTATTCACCCAACCAGTATGACCTGTCAACTCCAAATGTGTTCCGTTTTCTAAATTCCAAACCTGTAGGAAAAATATAGAAAAATATCTTTATATTAACATAATAACACCATCTTACACCATCTTTCTTATTATAAGCTTAAGCATTACCTTATCTATATTAGCTATATACAATCTCACAATATCTTACCCTAATGGTGGAATCATCTGAGGAAGACACTAGAGTAGAGTTATCTTCTGTGAACACACAGCAACGTACACATGCCTGGTGACCGTTCAGCTCCTGTACTTCAGCAGCATTAGCAATGCTTAATACCTACACAAGAACAATATTTATAATAGTCAACTTAATTTGCATAAGACACTTAAAAATGTTACCCAAGTGTGTGAGTGAATGCAGAATACAAAACATGGTACATTTGGACATGTTAACAGGGTATAGGAGCAACAGAGTCCTGAACACAACAGTGGCCAGGTCCTAAATATGTGTCATGTTATCATTGAGATGTTTGATAATGCTGTTTGAAAGGATTTATTAATTTGTGTCTGAAAAATATTGTTAAGTAGGAGGAAATAATGCATTTGTATATACTATGATGATCATGGATGATAAGGGGTGACATTTTGTCGTATTAAACCAAATAAGCAAGGCAAGCTTAGTGGATTTGAAGGGTTACAAGACCTTTTTAGAGATTTTTTAATACTTACACCAAAAAGTATATAAAATATTCATATCCAAGGGTCACGGAGCAATGTATATTTTCTTATGTGATTTGCTTAGATTGTAATACACCCAACAGCTACCCAACGCACTCAAATCAACAAAGCAATCAAAATGAAGTGCCTTGCCCAAGGGCAAATCTTTTTGGCTATAGTATGGTTAAACTCACGACTTACTAATTCAGAGTCCTGCACCGTTCCACTTGACTACAATATCTCTCTTGTGTTCCAATAGTCTGATGTTATAAAAAGGAATTTCTTACCTTAATTTCTCCCCCATCAAAGCCACAGGCGGCTTTGCCATTTGTAGACAGTGCCACTGATCTCATCCGTGATGTTCCTTGGCAGATTGGTACGATGTTGCCACGCTTGATGACCTATACAAAATGACATATGATTAATTGGTAAGGGGCCACTTCAAACTCAACCAGCAGCTGATCACCACAAACCAGAACCGGAACCTGCAAACCTCTAAATCCCAGATGTAGGACATCAAAATGGCATGCACAGCAAAACACAATAAGCGAAATGACAAAATGAGGGACATCTCAGATTTCAGGACTTTATTATTATTAGAATAAGAAACTGTCCCTCAAACTGTGGGACAGTTGTTGGGTCTGCAGTCAGCTGCCGGTTGAGTTTTGAATCACTCTGTAAGTTTGGATTCAAGATATTGGTAAAGGTAAAATGGTGAGCCTGTACAGGTCAGATTGGTAATGCCTTTCAAGTACCAAGTTATTTTTCCTGTACTGTAACAGATGTCTTTGGTTGTGTGAGACCAAAACCACCATATCAACTAGTGCAAAGTTTTGCGAAACAATTAATTTAAGTGTGATGAGCCTTGTCAATACTCAATATTAGATGCAACCACTGTTGTATTGTCTTCATCACCAAAATCACCACAAATTCTCTCTTTAGGATGATACTCTGTTTAATTGAGTATTCGTCAAGGCTGTGATGTCCCCTTTGCTAAAGTCACACAAAGAAAGAGTAATCAGCTGAGCTGATATGCTACAGCAGACAAAGCTCACATGAGTTTTATGAGTTCTCAGTAATATACCTGGAAGTTAACACTCGTGTGAGGTTTGCTTGTTGGTGCGTTTCAGCTCGGCCTACAACTCTCTTATATATGACTTTAGCATTACCAATACAACCACTGTGGTATCGTCTTCGTTACCAAACTCTACCACAAACTCTCTGTTTATGTTGATACTCTATTTCTTGAGTATTCCCCCTGATTCTGATGTTCCTCACCAGTCCTCTCTGATTGACATCTAACGCAACCACTGTTGTATCGTCTTCATCATAAACTCTACTGCAATCTCTCTCTTACGGGTTATACCCTGTTTACTGAGGCTACTTACAAGTACTCTCTGATTGATATCTGATGCAACAACTGTTGTATTGTCTTCATCACCAACTCTATTGAAAAATCTCTTATGGATTATACTCTGATACCCCGTTTACTTACCAGCACTCTCTGATTGATATCTGATGCAACTACTGTTGTATCATCTTCATCACCAAACTCCACATCAAACTCTCTCTTCAGGATGATGCTCTGCTTACTTTCTTTGTCACTTACTTTCCAAATCTGTTGAAAGAAGTTTACATACATTATTAAATTGGTAAAATACCTTGACTACTCAGGTAACTCCATGGTCAATAAGAACCCAAGGCTATAAGGTCATCAGAACTAAAAATTGAATATTGCACAAGGTAATTATTTTGTTCCCTTTTAAAATTGGATGAAATTGCCTGCACACATTTAAATATTATTATTATTCAAATCGGTTATTTTCTTAACATACCACATGTTAATAATCTGCAAATAAAATGTTAAAATTTAATCCAAAGGTCATTTTATTCTTACTCCTTGTATGTTTCCACAAACAGTTTTTAACCTGAAACCATAATCTTACCATTACTGTTTGATCATCGGATGCAGAAACTAGTTTGTCTCCTGTCTTATCAAATGCCACTGATAGCACCCAGCTAGTATGGCCTTTGTAAACTGCCAATGGTTTGAAAGTATGACTGTCCCATAGCTAAAAAAGAAAGCAATGTTATCAGAAAGATGACTACAACATTATATATAAATCTTATGATCCGGTCTTTGGCTTTGCAATGGTTACAAACATTTCTTCAAAATGTCTTCAATGGTTACACCTTGTAAGCATGACAAAATGTTTTTAAAATAAATATAAACCAAATGCTTTTCATTTCAAAAATTTATTGCATAATTCATAATAATTCAAGGTGAAAAAGTACGCCAATGTACCATACTAGTCTCCATGGAGATTATGGAGATGTACTTACACCATTTCATAAACTATAATCATAAACATTTTATTACTTGTTTAAGGGGGGAATTAGCACCTTACTCAATTTTATGCTTTTGCAAATTTATTTTGTACCATAACTTTTGAACAAAGTGCTTAAAATTAATAAAAGTATACATTTCCAGAAAGGAATTTTCACAAGGAACATGATGGTGATATTGATTTTTGACCCAATTTTTGAGAAAATTACAAAAAAACACATTTTTTGGCCATTTGGGCTTACGAACAAGCTAAAAATAACTTTTTTTTAAAATGACCTTTGACTGGGAATTTTAATTTAAACCACCCACTCAGATGTTGCGTTATTTTTATTTTTTAGAATGGCCATTTTTTTGATTGTCATGCCAAATATGGTAAAAAAATGACAAAAAATGGAAAAACATGAATTGCATTGACATGTACAGTATAGAGAAAGCAATGTGATGTAGTGTTAGCAAGAAATTTAAAAATGAAGCTCACTTTGACCATTATGTGGCCATCCCGATTATTGCTTATGGAGTGACATGCAACACCTCAAAACTCTTTGAATGGAAATCACAGGGAAATCAGTGTATCTAGCTCAGTCCAAGTCCCAAGAGACATTGTTGGAAACTCAGAACAGTTAGTGTGTCAAATAAAATACATTTGATGTAATTGCATCAAGTAAAGATTTATGCGATCTACCTAGCTATCGGGTTTGTTTCCAAACAAATCCAGAGGTACCGGTACAATAATTTAACTCCATGTATGATAATAAAATGGTAGAGTACAATTCCTGTTATTAAATTCCTTGAGTGTTAGAAAACAAAATGACTGAATATTTTTATTTAAAGTACCCTTACCCATACAGAGAAATCTGAGAGGCCGCCAGCTATGATGTTGGAAGTACAGGCACAGCACAAGATTGACGTAGACCTAGATTCACATATACCTAATTGGTTGCCACTACTAGAATGCCATATCTGAAAAATAAAAAACACATTGGGTATGATCAAATTTATCTGGTCTGAATACACCTGAGACGAAAATTTTCGTCTCAGGAATACACCTAGTCTCTGATATATGTCAATTTATTGCCACTAATATGATATATGACTGGGAACCATAAACGAGCAGTAAAGCCTATAATTATTCTTTTCCTTTTTTTAATATTTACAAAGATCATGTTATGGGGATTAAAATGACACTTCAATGAACTTAACTCAGCAGCCTCGACTCAAGTTAGGGGCATAAAATGTTGACATGGAGTGAATGGTGAAACTGAGATAAACACATTCAAAGATTGTGTTTTTCTGTTGATAATCCTTAGAAATTTTGACTTTTTAAATAGTTTTGCATGTTTTTTAAAAATGAAACCTTTAAAGTATTTAAAATAAAAACATAAATACTGTGAATCTGATAAAATAAAAATCAATTTTGAAATTTCAAAGTTTTCATACATTTACACCTTCAGTGCACAGTCACACAATTTTTTTAGCTTAGTATTACAAAGGGGAATAATTTTAATATAGAAATAAACCATGAAATAGTCCACCTAGAAAGAGAACCTATTTATGTTACACATCATGTAGGAAGCTATAGAAAACATATTGCTATGAATAAATTAAGCTATTACCATTATGTTAATTCTGCTTCATATTACTGAGATGCTAAAATAGTTTCATTCAACTTGAGAAGGACAAAATCAAGTCTATTGACTTGGACTATTCAAGGATTCATTTCAAAATCTATTCTTCTTTTGTGAATATTGCTTTTGAAACATGTTTAATTGTTCTTATATTCTATACATTTACTGTGTTCTTAAAAGTTTCTTAACTCTAATGAATCTAGAACAAAGGCTAAGTCAGAAAATCAAGAACAGAAGTTCATTTTTATTTTTCCATTTTTATGCTGGCATTGGGATCAAATTGGGGGTATTCAGGGTTTTGCCGATAATGCATTATATCTTGTCATGATGCGTGAAATTGGAAACAGGCACACACGCTTTGCATGCAGGTTGGCATATGATAAACGTAAATTATTATGTGCGTGGTTTGTTTCTACACGCAAACGAACCTCAGGCTCAGAGTTTACTTTACACGGGCCAGTATACAAATTCTATGATCTCCACTCTATTAATTCTATGGGTTCAGTATAATTCTGTTTACGCCTATGTGCCATGATGCACCTTCTTACGTGGTTGAAAGCGCACAAATTCAAAGTAAGGTCAGTCGGCGCCTCTTATTAGCAAAGCAATCAGATCAATTGATGGATCAACCAGGAAATTAGCGGAGTACAAAATACAATTTTTGTTGACAAGTAGAAACACACTATTTGTTAGCAGCTCTACTGTAATACTCACATGAATTTCATTGTCAGCACTTGAAATAATTCTCTCACCATCAGGGGCGTAACAGCAACAGGTTACAAAGCTACTATGCTGATCATATTTCACCACTATTTCTTCCTTGGCTAAATCATACACCTGCAAACAGAAATACAAAGAGTGAATGTCATCAGAAGGAGTAAGAGCAACAGGTTACAAAGCTACCATGCTTATTATAGTTCACCACTATTTCTTCCTTGGCTAAATCATACACCTGCAAATGAAGACGCACACAAGAGTGAATATATCACCATCAGGGGAGTGACAACAACAGGTTACAAAGCTACCATGCTGATCGTAGTTCACCACTATTTCTTCCTTGGCTAAATCATACACCTGCAAATGAAGACGCACACAAGAGTGAATATATCACCATCAGGGGAGTGACAGCAACAGGTTACAAAGCTACCATGCTGATCGTAGTTCACCACTATTTCTTCCTTGGCTAAATCATATACCTGTAAATGGAAACGCATACAAAGAGTGAATATATCACCATCAGGGGAGTGACAGCAACAGGTTACAAAGCTACCATGCTGAGCATAGTTCACAACTATTTCTTCCTTGGTTAAATCATATACCTGTAAATGGAAACGCATACAAAGAGTGAATATATCACCATCAGGGGAGTAACAGCAACGGGTTACAAAGCTACCATGCTGAGCATAGTTCAAAACTATTTTGTCCTTTGCTATTGTATCTCCCTATTAAAGAATGTTCCAAGTTATGAAGATGTATGTTCACATTCATCCAGTAGAAGTAAATATGTGAAGTAAATAAATCTAAAACTGGAACTTACTTTGCAACTGTGCGACGTTGCAACCATTACCAATGGTCTTCAACAGGCATCTAATTTGTCACGTGACCAATTCCAAGAATCAGATGCCTGTTGAAGACCATTGGTAATGGTCGCAACGTCGCACAGTTGCAAAGTAAGTTCCAGTTTTAGATTTATTTACTTCACATATAGTTCCAAGTTGTTGATTTATTACCTATGGTCATGTTTATTTGACGAGAGGCCCATTCATGTTACATCTCACCCACTTCATCCATACCTAACTCCTTCCTGTTAATAAATACCTTTATTTGAGTATTATTTTTATTGATTTTTAAGACTAGTATATTATCTTCAAAATTATACCGAAATTATGATATTGTACAGTTATTGAATAGTTCATCACAAATCAACAATACATCTGATCCATGTATTTTTATCACTCTTAGGTGGGTGGAGCCATCCTCGTGGATAAAAAAAACCCTGACGCATGGATATGATGAACTATTTAGTAACATAGTTAATCCCTAAATCATCATATCATTGCCACAAGGGGTTGACACCAAACTGTTGAATACAATCCAACTGTGACAGTGATCAAAACTACACGGTACCGATTGATTGGTTTGATCTTCTTGTCAATAAATAATTAAACTGGTCACAATTGTGCACTTTGGCCACATCAGATCATTGCGACAGCCACAAAAGACAGTCCAATAATCAACTTAACATCAAGCAATAAGCCTATGAAATAATATATCAAAGCATTAGTGAAAAAACTGAATATACATAAAATAACAACACAATTGCATAGAGTCAGAAAACTGAACTTTTTCTGTTATTAGAAAAAATATGTCACATTATTGCTAAAGGTGGCAACATCTCACGTTCTCATTTGAAGTAGGGCTTATCAGTACTCCAGCAAGGGATTGGTAATTTGGCTGAGAATGTGACTATCGAGCAAGTCGAACGTTTATGCTTTGGCACAAAATACAAAATGCGTTGTAGTCATGTGGGATCATTACCCACTCACACGTACAGCATTGGTCTAGGTCAATCCTCTAACTAAGCCAAATTGTTAATGTGCAAATTACCACATTTCCTATCTGTACTTTCTTTAATCTATGGGTTTATCAATTTGGCCACACTTACCTGAACAGTCATGTCGTCTGAACAACTGGCAATCCTAGCATCATCTGGGGAGAACTGGCAACATTTAACGGCAGAAGTGTGGATTGTTATTTCCTTCAGCTCTCGACCTTTTTCAACATCCCAGATCTGGAAATCAAAGTAAGTCATCAAATTAAATGGTAACAAAAATCGCTAAAATTAGACAAAATGCCTTATCATCTTTAACATTGATGATAATGGAATAAAACACAATACTTTGAAAAGCAGGCAAAAGTAGTTATCTAACTCTACCTTAACAGTCCAGTCCTGTGAGCATGAGGCGATCTTTGTCCCATCATGAGAAAACACACACATAAACACCTCCTCTTCATGACCTTTGAGTGTGGAAATAAGTCGACCATCTTTAGCATTCCATACCTGGATAACAATTTAAATGGTTTCTAAGTGATTTTGATTGAAAAAAAAAACATGTGCAAATTCTTATGTAACCAGGCATCAAAAGATATACATTTATTTAGTTAGCATCTTCATCATCAGCTGGTTGTGGACCAGAGGATCACAAACATTAAAGTGGATGCCATGATTCCTCGGACACTAAACAAAAATGCAGAGTGAGGATTGCATACAAAAGGTAATAATGGGCCCGTGCAATTTTTCTTTCCACCGAAGGAGGCATCAAATGTCCCTTATTGTAACCATTTTGTCCCAATAGGGCCAGATGTTCAAAAGAGGTTGATACAAAATTTGACAAACTGTCATAATAAGGACATTGATAGCTGTTTTTTTTACTTTTTCTCCATGCACTTTAGTTTTGAGTCAATGTACATCAGTAGATCTTTGGATGCAGAATAAAGTCACTATCTCTCAATCTTGGATGTTGACTGTTGACCTGATTTTGCAAAAAGGACACATCTCATTGGCCACAAGTAGACTTCCAACTTAATGATAATTAATTTTGTGTTGACCTTCAGACTAGTCCACACAGGCTCCCTCATAGACATGTGTGCAATACATGTCAAAAATTCTTTGTCAAAGGTGTGGGTTCTGATCACATTCTCATCCCCCAGGGCTCAACTGGAAGTAGTAAATTTTTTGATGTCAAATTGAAGCCCATATTTTTCTGATTATAAATCCAACCCAAAAATTCATAGTAGTTTTGGAGATATGGCATAAAACATAAAATTAATTGGTATACCTATTTTCTTATATAACAGTCTCATACCATGGGTTACATACTTTCTTTTGCCTCTGGAGAGTAAACAAGAAGCAAGCTAAGGATAAGACATCACAATGCACTTTAGGGGTCAATGCCAATTAGTTAAAAGTATATATGTACACATTTTGATAGTTCGAACCTACACCTTTAAGGCCTTCATATCAATTAATGATTAGAAGCCTTCAAAATGTTGAACTGCAGTTATCAAATTCAGGTCACATTCTCCATGCTGATAACTAAGACACATGATCACTTATCACTGAAAATTATGTTTGCAGGTATATTAACAGCACAACATTCAATAACATGATTCAGTAAGGGATTCTCTTCACAATGTTAATTTTCCCATTTACTGAGTTGCTGGCATTTCAACAGCCACATTCGGTAGTTTTAAAGAAACATTTTTTTTTTCAATTTTGAAGAAAAAATAAAGAAAACATCATTCAATTTTAAAGGAAGTTGGTATGAAGGGCACTCAACAGGGCTCTTTGATTTTAAAGGAACAATTTGAAGAGCTTCATTATTAAGGTCTTATCCAAGGCTTACCCTGATGGTTTTATCATGTGAGCATGATACTATAAAGGCGTCGTTGGGTGGATAGTCACACCAGGGTGAATAGTCACATCAGATAGGCCTGGGACTAAAACCTGGGTACCCGCCCAAGTTAAGCTTTCTGGGGTACACATTTTCATAACCGATTACCTGAATGGTAGTATAAGTATCTACAATTCAGTGATTAACTGAAAAAAAAGTTTTGAAGTTGCTCAACTAACCAAAAATCAGTCACACACAGAGGTAAAATTTCAACTTTTTTGATGAATATTGGAAGATGACATATATTCTATGATGACAATTACATACTACAAATATGACCATTGTTTTGTTTACATCCTTACATCCCAATCAATCTATTAATCTAAATGTTAGGATCCCCGCGTACCCTCCCGGAAATTAAGTAGGGTACTCGGAATAGCTTACACTTACATGATATCTTAAGGCTTACCCTGACTGTTTTATCATGTGAGCATGACACTATGAAGGCACCATCGGGTGAATAGTCACACCAGCTTACGTGTTCTGTGTGACTATCGTGTGAAAGCTGCTGGTTTCCAGAGGCACTCTCCCACACCTACAACAAGGAGAAAACATTTGAAAATCACAGCCTGACTGATGAGGATTAATTATCATAATTAAGGACTGAAAGCTG
>JXSR01S051946.1:151210-170907 GCA_000969725.1 Ophiothrix spiculata
GTTTTTGAAATTTCAAGAATTAGGGTCAGTGCTCTTTTGAGCAGTACATAAGAAACTCTTTTTCCTGATTTACAAAATTCAGGTTATTCGTTTGAGGGCAAGCAAACTTCTTATTTTTGGCCTAATCCAACTTGGTTTAAAATGGATCGGTTTTTTTAATGTTCTGTTTGCTACAGTACTGGATTGCTATAATATAAGGAGATTTCTCCATCTCTCCACCAAAAGTAGCCACCGTACTTTACTGGAACGAATTCCAAAGTGTTGAAATAGTTAAAAAAAATGACTGCCAAATTCAATGTCGTGGCTACTAGTAGATCATAGAGCTGAAACTTACCTGGAGGATTGTGGCTAATTATATTTAATTTTGATTGATATTACATGTAACTATTTTTTCCTGAAGGAGTAAGACTATAAATGATGACCTAGGTCACGGGATGATACTTTAAGCAGTAGGCCTACCCACCTATTCCTTGATAAGCAAATTGGTTTACACCAATTTGAATAGGCTAAACAAGTACTAAACTTATTTTTATTTATTTATTAGACTTTCTTACTGGTAAACATATAAATATTGCACAAATTCACATCAAAATGTCATAAAAACAGAGAGTACACAGTGATGCATAAAAATATTAAAAACCAGCAAGTATAGGCTGGGATAAACAGGTGTGAAACACCTCTAGAACCATCCCACCTAAGACCAAAACAAAAAAGTAAGGGCAAACTAAATGGCTCTGCAATGTGGACAATGGCAAGCAGAAATCCATGTATACAAACATTAGAAGAGATGAAATTTGATTGGAATTTAGTCTGCAAAAAATTGAAAACATGACCTTTGAAGGCAGAAGTGGAATTGCAAGCCCTAATATTATAACTTGTGGTAGCTGATTCCATGGTGGAACAATGCGGTTGAAAAAAGAATCTTTATGAGATTCAGTTTTACATCTATGAGAAATCAAAAAAGGATCAGACGACAGTCTTGTGGTGGGACGGTTCTTTTGGTGATCAGCATTACAAATCAAATACTCATCAACATTGATATCATAATGCTCCAATTTACATCTATGAAAGAAAGTGAGGTCACATAATTCACGTCTATTTCTGAGCGTCCTTAAACATGTGTTAAAAAGAGTGTATAATGGCATTTAATATGGGGGGGGGGGAATAGAAATTGACACAATGCTGCCGCTTGCTGCGCTATTGTACAAACAACATCATTAGTCATTTGTGGTATTTTTCTTTCAAGTTGAGTAAGTTGATTTCGGTCATTTGTGAATTTCTCAACTTCCAATTCAAGAACTGCATACAATTTCTGTTCTGTATAACATCATATCATTCTTATATAAAGGTATTTTTCCACCCAGTGAAAAAAATATTGCCACATTACCATCTATAGTAGTTTGATTTTCACAAATTTGAAAGGTGAAGGCCCCTATTTCAACATTTATTTTAACTAGTTGATCTTGGTCTCTGAAATGTATTTTGTGAGGTTTAAACCTTAGGTTGCCCCTGTTTATTTCTTCAGAGGCAAAAGAAAGCATGAAACTATGGGGATAAGGCTGTTATGAAAAATTCCCCGGGGGGGGGGGGTACTCAGATTTCGGTTGGGTACGGACGCGCGGCCGGAGTTTTCGACTACCACCCGTTTTGTAAACCTGAGGAAGCAAAAAAATGCTACCCATATGTAAACCAATTTGACTTTAACAACCGTTATTTAGACCATTCAAAGCATTTTTACAATGTAAATTGCACTTCAAAAGCCCAATTTGGCATCCGATATGTAAACCAAAGGAAAAATTGGTCAAAAATGGTCATTTTTGAAAAATGCAACCGTTATGTCAAGTAGTAAACCATTTTTCAATTTTTTGAGGGGCCTTTGGTAAACCTGGGAGGTTAAAAATGCAACCGTTCTCGGCCGCGCGTCCGTACACCCACCTTTCCACTAAGTACCCCCCCCCCCGGGAAAATACAGAAGGAAATTAGGTATATAGAGTTTGGGGAAATTTGGAATTATAATCGGAAAAATATGGACTTTAATTTGTCATTAAAATGGTTTACTTCCAGTAGGGCCCTTTTACAACAATCCCCGAGTATTTAGCAATTTAGTACTAAATTTATCAGCAAATTTAACCTCTTGAGGGAAACCTTTCAACATGTTCAACCAGCCAAATATGGTAAACCGACACATGGCAGAGCAGAACCATACATGACTTGATTCTGGCCTTCTGCAGCACTTTGCTTTACAATGTGGCGCGCCATAGGTACCCAATATCAAAATTGATTTTTCGGTCTCATCTGAAAGTAGCTCTGAGGAGCTTGATTTTAATTTCAAAATACGTATTGGTTTGAGAAATTGAATAAGATTTTAGTAAATTTAAAATGATAACATGACAGTTGGTCCTCAGACAATTCTGTAAAGCATCTTTTCTATCCTCCCTGAGTAAAAATCATTTAGAATTTGATACAAAATCTTAGTGTGGATTCCAGTATTTAGAAGAGCCAAACAGCTCTGAACCTGGGCTAATCTGAAAGTAGAGATTTTTAAGTTTTAAAATGACACCTTTGATTTTTGTGATTGAATGTTCAGTTGCAAAGTTCAGACCTGAAACTGAATCTTCTAAAAAAGAGCTGAAAACCATCAAATTCTGTACCAAAGAGCTGAAATTTGAATAATTTATCAAGAAAAAGACATGAAAAGTGTAATAAAAAAAAAAAGAGCTGAAATCAGCCGAAAAGTGAAATTAAGAGCTGAAATCAGCTGAAACGTTTCCGGTCTGAAAGTTACATCCAAATTGATAAAAGGCATCGGGCTGATTCTGAAACTATAGGTCTGGTAAAATCGAGTTTTAAGTTTATGTACCGAGTAGAAATTGAATGAACAGATGATTTTGTTTTTTATCACATTTTTATGTTTTGGATGTTAGAAAAGTAATACGATAGAACACATTTCAAAGGTAACATTTCTGATGAAATTAGAAATTCGACCTTGGACGTGATTTGTGACTGTGCTCAGCTTAAAAGGCATGTATCTCGTAAGTTACTATGCTGATCTTGAAAGTACATTTTGATATGGCAGGTCAAATATAAGTGTACAATATTTTCATTTTTTTCACCATTCCACATTGACTGGTTAATTAAAATCCTAGTAACGCCATCATCAGACAGGGAAGAATGACATAATCATTCTGAATTTGAAATGGTTTTATACTAATACTAAAGAAATTATCTGGTGGGCTAGCTCTCTGTACTTTATGGCATATATAATGCACTATCCCATTTTCTCCAATATTTTAGAACAAATTTACTGAGAACTTCAGAACAGACATTGTGTAAAGGGCTGAAACACTTGAGTTTCAGCATAAGAGAAATAATCAAGCGAAACACAACATTTTTTTCAATTAAGCACAAACACAAAATAGATCTAGATTTTAAACATTTTATTTATTAAATACGTTTGAATGAATCCACACATTCATATACATTGAATATGACACATAACCTTCCAAACAATCCTGGATTTAACATCAGATAGATCTTTGATTACTATTTGGTCTCTATGGTAACATAATGACACACCTCAATACACATTTTGTTTTAATGGTGATGACCCAACTATTCAATCAACAATTTTTGAGATTTTGATGCCATGCATAATATTGTTTCCATCAAAAGAGATAAAAATAATCATGAATAACTGGATAATCTACACTCTAAGAAATTTTCCGTAAATTTTACGGTAAAATCACTGGCAATTTGGTTGCCAACACTTTACCGTAAAATTTACAACTTGCCGTAAATTATTCTACGGTATTTTAGAAATTTCCCGTAAATTTTACGGTAAAATCACTGGCAATTTGGTTGCCAACACTTTACCGTAAAATTTACAACTTTGCCGTAAATTAATATACAGTATTTTACTGGCCATACCAAGGGACAATATGCAGCCTTAATACAATAACTACAAATATACTTTATATTAAGTATATATTTTCTGTGGTGTCAAATTGTCTTTTTTGCTAATAATTTACGGAACTTCCCCGTTTTTTCCACATATTTACGGTAAAATCCCGTAAAAATACGTCAAATTTACATTTCATCCGTAAATATTTTCTTACGGGAATTCACCGTTAAAAATACCGGTTTTCTACCGTAAAAATACGGTCATTTCTTAGAGTGTAGTTTACTTCAATAACTGGTATTTTAGGGTGTCTTTTTTCAGACCAATTTTTGCTTGAAACATCAACTTGGTTCAAGCCGTAATACCCAAACTTTAGAAATGCAACATTATGCAGTTGATGGTCCATTAATAACAAAATATTTTTTGAAATTTTGACAAAATTGTAACCAACTTTTAATGTATTTAATAAATTTTATTTGTTGTACTAACTGATAAAAATAAAATACATATTCCAAAAGTAATTACATAAACTGAATGCAATTTTGACTGGACTTAAGCAATTTAAGTCACTCATTAAGTTTATATCATCATTGTTTAGTCTGATTGTCTTTTATTAATGATTTACATAATTTCATTATTTTTTGTTGATCATGACAAAGTTGCTGTTCTTTTATGAAAAACATGAACTATATTAAAATACTCATTGATTGAGTGCCAACAGATCAACCACCTTGGTTTATGCAATCACTTATGGTTTTATTAAATCCAAAGAATTTTCCGTTCATTTACCAGCCATAAATATCTAGGTGGTTTCAGATTAGTATGTGGCTCTTGTCGATGTTCCAGCATTTTAGAAAGTTTCAAGTAACAAAATCACTTATTTGACTTATACATTCTGCGGTTCTTTACATGAAATAAATGTTAATTTTCTGTATGAACAAAGGTCATCTACTAAAGTGGATGGAACCTCTTGAACATGGAATCTGTTGGATAAACTTTAATTTGTATTTTGGGGATTTTGTGTTGCACTTATTGAATACACATTTTAGTGCCAGGGACTTGAAAATCAATATTGGGTTACCAGCAGTGTTCCTGCTACGGATGTTGACTTTGAGCCAGAGCAACATAAAAGAAAAAATACATCTCGCCATTGCCAATTTTGGAAAGATCACCTCAAAAATTAGTGGAATTTTGAATATAATCTGAATAAAACTGAAATAAATGAAAGTTGTGTATAACCAAAACCCTATTTTTGACTTTGTTTGTGAACCTCTTGACCCAATTTTATGAACTTCTGCACCAATTTCGCGACATACAGCCTTAGCGGGAACATTGGTTACCAGGGTTAAGCTCTAGGTTTAATCAATGAGATATTTTGGTTTATATCATGATTACAGTGATTTGAGCCATGCAATAGTTTGTACTATTGCACGGTTTGAAACAAACAGGTGTGATATCATGATATAAAACAAATATTGAATGCCTATGCACGTGCAATAGTACAAAATATATCATTCGGTCAAAAGTCCAAATTTGAACTCATGATATATTTGGTATTATATCATGATTACAGTGATTTGAGCCGTGCAATAGTTTGTTCTATTGCACGGCATGAAACAAACCTGTGTGATATCATGATATAAAACAAATATTGAATGCCTATGCTCGTGCAATAGTACAAAATATATCATTCGGTCAAATTTGGACTGATCCATTTCACTCGGCTACGCCTCGTGAAATAGAAAAGTCCAAATTTGACCTCATGATAT
This sequence comes from Ophiothrix spiculata, assembly GCA_000969725.1. Taxonomy (NCBI): domain Eukaryota; kingdom Metazoa; phylum Echinodermata; class Ophiuroidea; order Amphilepidida; family Ophiotrichidae; genus Ophiothrix; species Ophiothrix spiculata. The sequence continues at coordinate 156,878 of JXSR01S051946.1, forward strand.
ATTTTGTACTATTGCACTTTTAGGCATTAAATATTTGTATACTATTGCACTCTCAGGCATTAAATATTTGTATATTAATACACTGCATCTCCTTTTAAGGAGGTATTCAGGGATTGGACAATCTGGAAAATCAAAATTTCTGATGAATCATCTGAAAAACTTTCCACTATATATGGTATCCCATTCATGAAATTAATGAGCTTTAAACTGATCTGTTTCTTTCAAGGATTTTGTATTTAATGTGATCTGGATCAAAAGTAATAAGACTCCTTTCGTTTGTTACCGAAAAGTACCAAAAATATGGTTACTCTGTGTGATGGTTCATATTTACAGAGTAGCCTATGGGGAACTGAAATGTACAGAAAAACTTATAAAAATAAAGAATATCAGCATTGCTGATAACTTTCAGCAAAGGTGTATTTCTGGTTTTCAATAGAAACAGGGATGAAACAGAAGATGTTAAAGTCAAACCAATCTCTGAATGCGTTCCTATTTAGGTAATGTGTACAAGGATTATGAATACTGCTGGCAAGTTGTGAATTGCATTTTGTTTATTTATTATGTGTTGTAAATAACTCATCATCATTCATATGAACAAATTACAAGTTTCAACTTAATTCTGAAGGAGCAAGATTATCCCAATTATAAAGGCATTTGACTATTTGTCAGAACAATGGTACCAGTAAAACATTACACCTTATTTGCAGGGGAATTTCACTTGCAAAACATTGAAAATGAGTAAGCGAAATAACTTTGACTTAGGCCAAGAAAAAAAAAAAGGGTTTGTCTCAGAAACCATTTGCGAAAAAGCTATGCGGTATGCGATTTTTTTATTTTTGTCAGAAAAATAGCTATGCAGTATGCAATATTTTTTAAAACGTTCTAAAAGTTTGATCGCCCAACTTACGTGTGTGAAATCCCCCCCGTTTAACTTTGGAAAGTCTTGACAGTTGAAATAAAATGTAAAATTCAAGGTAAAATTGCAACATCAAACAAATGACAGCAACCTGGACCGCCGTCGATCGGAGAGAATAAAACCAGCACATAGAAATGCGCACGGGTTTCTGAGACAAAGCTTTTTTTTTCATTTGGCCTTATATCTCCTATCAAAAATCATGTGTCGTAAATCCCAAGTAATATCATGCTGCTCACATACTCTTGTAGTTTATTAACTTTGTCCTGACGTATATTTTTTGCAAAAGCTTGGCGCTTCCGGTTGACGTAGCGGGTAAGCTACACGTCGCTGAGATAATCGATTCCATGAAAATTTTGTCGCATGGCAAGAATTTTAAAGTTGAAATGAACTAAACTTTCAGAGCGACATGAAGCGACAAAGCTGCAAAGGTAAAAAAGTGTGAAACGAAGCAGATGACAGAGCTACAAAGTGACAATAAGTATGAAAGCAGCATAAGACATAACTATCAGCACAATTGGTTCAACCATTAATTTAAACCTTACATATCTGGTGAAAATAGGTAAACAATCATTTATTTTCACCATTCTGGTGGGAATAGCTATCCTATGGAGCTTGATCCAATTGACGAAATTTTTTCAAACTTTTGGAGATTTTTGTAATAAAAATATTTCTCATTTTGTTCATAATTCATGGGAAATTTTATAGCTGAAACATATTTCATGAAATAAAAAGAAAATGGTAACCATAATTAAATTTACTTAATGAGGTTAAAGTATTTGATATACAACATTGCGTATACAATCAAAATGGTTGGGCCGATGTAATGAAAATTTGAAATAGAAACCCGATTAATTGTGATCTGTCAAATAAAATTGCAATTTTGAAAAATCTGACCATCCCCTTTAAGGGGTCTCCTCAGAGAAACAAAATCTCCATTGAATTCTTAAAAATCTAGTATTTGGTAGACTTTTTTGTGCTGTTAGGGCCATTTACATTCAAAACAGGGAATAAAAGTGGAATTTTTACATCTTACAAAATGGATAACTCTATACCTTTTAAAACCCACTTCACATTAACAGATATATTTGCACCCAAATTTATTCACAAAGTTATCAACAATTTGCTAGCTTATTGGTCAAATTCTGCTCTGGGGCATGGCATGTAAAACAGGATCAAAACACCAACAATTTGCTTTAACACTATGAAATATCAATAAATGTTTGATTTAATCATGGCATAGATCTGTATTTGGGGCTATGATTTGGAACACATAAAAACTATGTTGTTAATCCATTGCAAGGTCCATTGGCTTAGACCAATGCATTGTGGGAATTCAATATCTGATGAATCTGCATCCTTGCCATTCCCAGAATGCACCACAATCCAATAATAGCTCTTCAATACAATGTGAGCACATGTGGTTAATAACAATTGACCTATAATACCTATCTGGTATAAGTAAGCAAGGGACCTGCACCAAGTTTAAGCAATTGACACAGATTTTAGGTCCATTGTATCTCTTCTCCAAGTTAACGTAACATAGAAAATTGTCTACTTTTCATTTACTTTGGATTTATAAATGTATGTTACATAATCTCATATATTACAGTACTCTGTTATTTTAAAACACCAGAATCTTCTTGGTAGTGTTATGTTAATTCATCATTTCAAAAGCTCAAAACAAATGGGTTAATCTCACTTTCACAAACTAATAAAATAAATTAATTGAAATTTAAGAGGACATTAAATAAAAGAGCCTACAAACATCTATTCTATATGACAAGGGACCAGAGATAGAAAATCATCAGTGCATTTTTCCCATCACTAGAAAGTTTGCACCATAATCTTTGGACAGAATGAGATGCCGTAAAAGAAGATTTTAGACCTTCCCCACATGCCTTGCTTTTTGTAGGGGTTGTAATGAGAGGGTTTAATACTGAAACATATCTGAAATGCAAAATTCAGCTGAAGTATGCTGATTGTGCTATGTTTCATCACTAAACCCTATCATTACAACCCATACAAAAATCCCATTGGAAGCAAGGCATGATGGGAAAGTCCTGACATCTTCTTTTGGTGTAAGTCATGATTTTAAGCATCCTTGAAAAGTTGTTGAATGCTCCCACAGCTTTCTATCTCCAACCCCACTGAATACATCTAGGCTAACTTAAATACATCAGTCTACATTTATATCCAAGTAGTTTTAATCAAATGGGCTGTCCTTTCACATTTTTAAAGGCCTTAGTCACCAATGTGGCGATTACATATTCACTATTGTAGTCCCAGTTCAATATGGTAATACAGGGGATTTGGTTGTGTATTAATGATATTTAGAATACATATTAGTGTTGCCAACAAAAGTATTGAGTTGCAGTTTGCAAGTTTGAAACAAAAACAATTTAACCTTGGCTTGTATTCTCTAAATATTTCCACTCTCTTTATGATCATGTTACAGAAAGAAAACCCCAAGAAAACAGAAATCTTTGCTTTTCAATTCACAAATCATGTAATAACATTCACACATGCAAAACATTACACACACATTTTAAAACTTACGTTGGTTACAAGACCAATTCCCTTGCATCAAATGTCGCAACTTTTAACAACTTTCAATGCTTATAATTTATTAATATCTGCTTCACTACATGCTTCTAACAGTAATGAGAAATTGCACTTACAACGTGCACTGACTGACGATCATCAAAGCTGTTTTTCTGCATAGTTCATTAGTTGAGTAAAAATAAAAAAGTTTTCTTTTTAAACCGTCTTTAAAATGTGTTTTTATCCATGAAGATACAGGTGGAAAATGTACGATAAACGATTTGTAATACCACCAGCTAGCTTTATTTTTTGTTGCTTTGATAATTCATTTTTGATAGCTGAATGAAAACTATAAGTTTCTTCAAAATTTTAACCAATAGGTGCAGTTGGTCATGGTCGCCAATATTCGATACAGAACGACTTTTCTACAGGGATGTAACAGAAGCTTTGCCAAATATCTGGAATATAAATATTCCCTGTCGGCAGCAATAACCACAAAGCGAAAACTGAGGGCTCACAAGCAGAAAAATGTTGATGGTTTGAGATTGATTTCATGCAATTTACCGAGATTTTTTGCAAATGAAATTCCAACATTATGGACATAAAATCACCATTTTAAATCCTAGTTTTCAAGCCACGACTATTGCCATAATTGATTTCTTAAACCCTTATCGCATGTTTATTTTGTGCATGAAAATAATCTTCCGCCCCTTTCAAATTTCTACTTCAAATCTGTTCAAAACATAAAACATTTTTGATCCTGCAAACTTAACTTACAAGTGTGGAGGAAGCCACAATAATGCTGTGGTGGTTTCCAGATACTACCATGAAATTTCAAATTGTATATACGCGCCAACCTCTAGAAATCAAAATATTGTACTGAGAATGTTGGCATGTCAAAAAACTGCTAATTACAGATTTTTGGATTCAGTGCAATTTTTGCCACGATTGTAACCACAATTTCTGCCTAATTTTGAGCTAATATTTTTCCCAAACACATAGAGAATTTTTTCAACTTTTCAATTCCGCAAAAGTTACATCCCTGAGTCTACTACAAAAAACCGGTAGTCATGCAACCCTGTTTTGATTCTGATCCCCGAGTCAATGAAACTTGACTGCATAAAAGAAAATATAACCAGTTTTACGTCTCGTTTCTCGCACGGTGGATTCGGTAATTTTCTGAACATCGGAATCATCATAACTAAACCAAGCTTCCTTTTTGGAGTCGTATACGTCGCTGACATAATGGCCAGCGGATGATGACGATCCAATGTGGTTCACGACACTTAGAAGGCGATATGAGTGTGGCATGTCTCCGTTCTGAAAAATAAAAAATGGAAATTGACATCAATATAAATCACAATAAAAGTTTGGTATTGTAGGCAATAACCTATTTCAAAAAAAGTGTGTTTGTCTTGGTTCATAATAACATTCCATTATGAAGTCACTGTATGCTACTTGGGAGACTCCCAGTGGTATGATACTGCTTTCATACTTGTGCAAATCCATGATATAATTGACAGTGACATAGGTTTTTGTTGTATGATATCAATTTTTAATAGGTTAACTTAAAATAATTCCTACTTGCAAAGAGATTCTTGTCGCTCCGCTAAGCTTAATTTGTGAAACATAATAGATTGCAATGCTAAATAAAATAAACCAAACAGTGACAATGAGCATGAAGTAGCTTCAGTTTTTAACTCTTAATCATAGGGTATTGAGAGTTATGTTTCCATTACACAGACAGAGGGGGAGGGGAGGTGTGGTGACCCCCTAATTGCAAGTATGTTATTTTTAATGGTTTTTATATAAACTCTAATCGTGACCCATACGTCACATTATTAACCACAGGTAACAAACACAATGCAATTTGTAGGCCACTGCTTAATCAGTGCCAATATTGCAACATTGAAACAACTGTACAAACATCCCGCAAGCAATGATGATAAAGTGCCTTGACCAAGGACACAACACGTTGACACAAGCGGGGCTCGTACTCACAACCTCTGGATTACGAGACACTTTATCCATTCGGCCACACGTGCTCCTCAACAAGAGGTACAGACTGGCTGAATCACTTAGAAGAGATGGGCACCTGGGCCTGTGTAATGCAGGTAGTACACAAATACAACATGGTATAGAGAAGTAGTCATACGCATCCAACACCTCTGGATCAGGAATTTTCACTAGTTCCCTCAAAACCATGTTGTATTTGTATATTACCTTATTTACGCCATGCATGACGGGATACATTGGATCACTTTAAGAAGTCCATCATGCAAGATCTTGATGAATCTTAAAAGAATATTGAGTGTGACTTACTTCTATATTTTCACTGAGTAATTCTAACATTTCTGGGGTATACATGGGTTCCTGATGCTCTTCTGGAGGGCTTTCTGTTGTCTTCAGTTTAATGGTGCTCTCAAAAGACTGGTTGAATTCTGCACACACAAAAAAGGAAAAACAATGATAAATTGCTATCTAGGTAATGTGTTATTAGTATAAGTCGTGTAATTAAGGCAATTACTTCGATTGTCTGCTTCGAAACTACACCTTGAGTGAATTCAGATGGTGGCTTCAGACTCTGTGCCATGATGTCAAAACATGATAAATGAAATCTTTATTAAATGTGTAAACTCAACAGGCTAATAATTACTTTGTCGTTTTGGTTGCATACTTGTACATTTTCTTCTCCTGCTTCATCGAAACAACTATACAAACATCCCACGCAATCAATGAGGATAAAGTGCCTTGCTCAAGGATACAACACTTTGATACAAGCGGGGCTCAAACTCACAACCTATGGATTATGAGACGGGCATTTTAAGAAAACGAAATTCCCCGACTTTTCCCTGATGAAATCTCAAAGTTCCATGATAAATTTTCTTGCGAAACAAGTAGAACGCTGGTTTACGCGATGCGTAAAATATGTCCCCGCTGAATGTGGAGATCAGTAATGGGTCAAGAGCTATCCATGGTCCAAATTAAATCAACATAGGGTCAAGGGTTCATGAGTTAAAGCCGTGACCTTGAAATGACCTCAGATGACCTCTGGTCACCTTTTTGAAAATTTGACCTCAAATGACCTTTTGACCTTGACCTTGAGTCAAGAGCTATCCATGGTCCAAATTTAATCTATATAGGGTCAAGGGTTCATGAGTTATAGCTGTGACCTTGGATGACCTCAGGTCAACCTTTTGAACATTTTTGAGATTTGACCTCAAATGACGTTTTGACCTTGACCACATCCCAAAAAGTTGTGCAGCGCAAGTATATCCCGAGACCCTTCATGTCACCAAGTTTCGTTACCGTAGGCCTTACGGTCCCGGAGACAAAAATGCGAAAATGGGTTACTTTTCAAAACTCTACGACCACGCATGTGAACGTAGAAAGGAAAGAGACCTGACACACTGGGGAAATTGAGTCTGGCTGACTACTTTCGATCTTTGGGTCAATCAAAATTCCCTGACTGGAAAAAAGTAAAATAATTACCCCTGATGGGCTGGGAACCCTGTGCTTGCATTTCTCTTCCTATTCCATGCACACTCACTGTGGTAATTAAGCGAATGAGCTTTATTTCAGTGTGTTAACTCTATTTGGCAAATGGTGCGTTCTAAGTCCTGTGATTTCATTGCTGGACTCTGAATGCATCAAAACCAACAATGGTGCGTTCATAGGCCAGTGATTCAATCGCTGGACTCTGAATGCACCAAAAGATGTCAATGCTTGCGATAATTTCATATGACAAAGTCATAGGCTGATTTCACTAAAATAATACATTATTAATATCATACACAACTGGGATGCATTGTAGCTACTAAGGAATTAGATTCACTGAGATTTAAGAGCCCTTCCTAGGCGTGCAATGCCGATTTTATGTGGAAACAGCCGCATATCCTGTCATTTATGACATCTGTTTGTTCTATAATAACATACCTTGAAGACTCATTTCTTGTGCTCTTCTCAACTCATCTTCTTCCGTCTCCTCAAAATTTTGCTTGAAATCTGTAAAAATATGATATAAAAATATTATTGAACCCAACACATCTGAATTTCATTTCAGAATCTACCACCTACTCTGGATATCAAGCCAGCACAACTCATTAGCATTAAAATCATTATCATGAAAATCAGAATGCAACCAATGCACATCAAAAACAAGCAAAATGCTGCGCCAGTATGGAAACTCGATGACCCGGTGTCCAACTGCCAATCAACATGTGCGCAGTCCTTTTTCGTTGCTTTAGATGCAGCCACCATACAAATTGGATTTGTAGGAAATTTAATGATTTCAATTATAATTAGTTTCAGCTTGTGATACACCATTTCAATGCCTTGGAGGGCTATTGGGTAGTATGTAACTTGTCATTATTTTGTAGGATAAAGTATTTCGCACTGGTATCTTAAAAACAAGTCATAGCTTTTTCTGCATTAACTTCATCAAAATATTCGGTGGCTACCTTCTTGCACCAGGAGTATATTTGAAATGGTAGTAATTTTGGTATTTGAGCCAAGCATTTGGTAAATATTTATTATTTGATATCTTCAAACAGTTTTGGGAAGCTGAGAGAAATATAGTTCCCAGTCGACCTGTGAGGGATGCGCGCAGAGGGCATACGTTCTCACAAAATATGACCTGTTAGACCTTGCCTGACTCAGTAAAAATAATAAAAAAAAAACACTCAACCTACTAATTGAGTTTTGGGCAACATGTTTTATATAAACACCCTCAACCACCACATGATTTGCACTCACCTTTCAAGCTTAATTCTGTAGCCCTGCGTATCTCCTCTTCTTCTTTAGCTTTCAATTCTGCATAGCTTAAACCATTCCCTGCTTCATCTGTCCCACCGCTGGCAGCGTCTTTTTTCTCATCGCCACACAGATCAATCACATTAGAATAGTCAGTGATCTTGGATTTCTTAGGAGGAATGTTAGGTGGGGTTGAATTATCTTTGTCCATATCAATTGCACTGTCATTTGCTGAGGTGTCCATTTCTTTGCTATTAGAGACGTCTGTATCATTCAAATGCCCGTTTAAATTCGGTGACACAAAGCCACTGTCCCGATTAGGTTCTTTACTATGTACAGAAAAATCGTCACCATTTGTTGAGGTATTATCCCATTGCCCATCACCTAACGTTTCCCATTGATTATCTGTTTGGATTTCTCCATCTACTGAGGCACTAGTTTTATTAGATTCTATTTGAAGTCTTTGTTCCAAGGGAACGTATGGCACAAGCCTTCTCTCTGATACATCGTCTTTGCCATTGAGTATTCCATTAGACCATGTATCATGTCCATTAGCTTTGTGGTTTCCGTTAGCATCTTGGCTAGGCCATTCTTCGCCTCTACTCAGAGCCAATGCATATTGTATCTGTTCCTCTTCTGTCATACTGGTGATTTCTTTGACGCCACCAACATCTTGCTTGCTGTCCTCCATAACCTGGTGAGAATAAAAGTCATGAATATTTTTAATGATGACCATATGAGTATAATATATTATGTCAAAGACATGTTCATCCGCCAATCCCTGCACCTACAGTACAGGTTCTTAACTTCTTTGGTTCGATCTTAATTACAGGGGTGTGAGAGCCAGGTGATAAAAAAAGCTGAAAATAGCGAAAATAGTGACAAAATGCTCAAAACAGGCTGAAAATGAAAGAAAAAGCTGAAATTATGACTCTTTCGAAGGCATAAAAAAAAAGCTGAAATCAGCTAAAAAGCTGAACTCTCACACCCCTGTAATTATTTTTTTAAATGAAATTGGTGGCAACTCCTAAATAATTTTACATGGATTTTAAATTAAAGGCAAATTCCAATTAGAAGACACATACGACTCAGTTTGAAGAAGGCCACAATTCTTTGTCAGACCAATTGGGCTTTCGTTTACCAACCTTACGAATGAAGTTAAATAATAACCTACCTTCTTGACTAAATCTTCTTCTCTGGACTCATCCTGTTTGCGTTTCTCTTCATCTTCTTTACTCTTCTTGATGGCCTGTTGAGTTGCATCGTCATCTGAAGCAAACGGATCTCTCTCAAGCTCAGAATCAGAGTCTTTTCTTAATCTTTTCCGACTGAATAGGAACGGCTTTTTGGCATCTGATTTCGGTGAGCTAAAACATAAAATAAAGGTTACTAACAGGCATGAGAATGACTTTTCATGAAAATATCTGAATTAAGTAAAATGTAACCAAAAAAAAACACTAAAAAGGTTAAATCAAGCCCCCAAATTATCTGAATTTGGATGATTTTGGATGACAAAATATCTGAAATCAGATAATTATCTGAAAATTCTCATGTCTGTACTAAGAGGTTTAAATATATAGGCTGTACAAGCAAGAAAAACAAATCAATTTATATGGATCAAGAAAATCTCAATTCAAAGAAGTAAGCAGAGTCTGAACAGGAATGAAGTAGCATACATATTTGCTAAAAACCATTGTGCCCAAATCCTATAGTTAGCATCAGTCAAGACTCCTTAATAGTTTCACAAAAGAGTACAAAAAGCTGGATTACAACTTCCTAGTACCTTTTTACATATATTAGTAGTAGTACCAATTTCTGTAACCTATAAGGGAATCCTATGTGGACAAGAACCTCAAGGAATCAACACTTGCAGTGGCCAGACAAGGTGTTGAACACGCAACCTTTCAATTACAATCCTGAAGCTCTTTCCACTTAATGACCAGCTATTTGTGTATCACCATTAAAAATATAATAATTCAAATAAAATCAGAACTCTCACAAATAACCCTGACAAGAGCACTTTTAAAATCCCTTCTTCCGTATCATGTGGCAGCGAAACATGATGTGGCACTTTTTATTTTTACTGATTCAATATGACATTAAAGTGAAATCACAACTACACAAACACAGCAACAATAACAAGAAAATAAATAAATTAACCAACATCAAAAAAGATAAACAATGACTTACATTTGGAAATTGAGTCTTTTCCTTATATTGCTTTGGGCATCTGAGATATGCTGGTCTTCATTTAGGAAATTTTCTGATGAAATGCTGGTGAGGAAATATATGAAAATCTTATAAACTTACATACTTTGGTAATCAATTTGAGTGTTTAATCTATTTTGAAATTAGTCTACTCCCAAAGTAGGCAAGGTGCAGAGTTTACAGTGGAATATCATACATTATAGCAAATGAAGTTTTAACTTAGCTGTTGGAAAAGTATCAGCTAGATACCATTACAATTTGAAAACACAAACTCACAAGTTTTAGTAATTTTGAAGTGATATTGAGATTGTGATGGTTTAACATTTTAAAAAATTTGAAGCATATTCCACATTTTCAGGTCTAATATAGAAGGTTTGAACTACAAAGGTAGAAAGGCAAGATTTTAGTTAGTATATTAAGATTCCAATTCCAATTGGCTGCCGTAGCTTGGCATTAACAAACTTACTTTGTGCAAGCAGCTCTGTAGCCCGAGTCACTGCCCTGGGTGGTGATGTTTCTGATGAACAGTGCAATTGTAATGCGATGTATTTAGGGATTCAAATCGGCTGCCGTAGCTTGGCATTAACAGACTTACTTTGTGCAAGCAGCTCCGTTAGTACGAGTCACTTCCCTGGGTGGTGATGTTTCTGATGAAAAGTGCCACTGTAAATTATGTGAGGTACTTGGGGATTCCAATTGGCAGCCGTAGCTTGGCATTAACAGACTTACATACTTTGTGCAAGCAGCTCCGTTAGTGCGAGTCACTTCCCTGGGTGGTGATGTTTCTGATGAACAGTGCCACTGTAATGTGAGGCACTTGGGGATTCCAATTGGCTGCCGTAGCTTGGCATTAACAGACTTACTTTGTGCAAGCAGCTCTGTTAATACGAGTCACTTCCCTGGGTGGTGATGTTTCTGATGAACAGTGCCACTGTAATGTAAGGCACTTGGGGATTCCAATTGGCATTAACAGACTTACTTTGTGCAAGCAGCTCTGTTAATACGAGTCACTTCCCTGGGTGGTGATGTTTCTGATGAACAGTGCCATTGTAATGCGAGGTACTTGGGGATTCCAATTGGCTGCCGTAGCTTGGCATTAACAGACTTACTTTGTGCAAGCAACTCCGTTAGTACGAGTCACTTCCCTGGGTGGTGATGTTTCTGATGAACAGTGTCATTGTAATGTGAGGTACTTGGTGATTCCAATTGGCTGCCGTAGCTTGGCATTAACAGACTTACTTTGTGCAAGCAACTCCGTTAGTACGAGTCACTGCCCTGGGTGGTGATGTTTCTGATGAACAGTGCCATTGTAATGTAAGGTACTTGGGGATTCCGATTGGCTGCCGTAGCATGGCATTAACAGACTTACTTTGTGCAAGCAGCTCCGTTAGTACGAGTCACTTCCCTGGGTGGTGATGTTTCTGATGAACAGTGCCACTGAAATGTAAGGTACTTGGGGATTCCGATTGGCTGCCGTAGCATGGCATTAACAGACTTACTTTGTGCAAGCAGCTCCGTTAGTACGAGTCACTTCCCTGGGTGGTGATGTTTCTGATGAACAGTGCCACTGAAATGTAAGGTACTTGGGGATTCCGATTGGCTGCCGTAGCTTGGCATTAACAGACTTACTTTGTGCAAGCAACTCCGTTAGTACGAGTCACTTCCCTGGGCGGTGATGTTTCTGATGAACAGTGCCACTGTAATGTAAGGTACTTGGGGATTCCAATTGGCTGCCGTAGCTTGGCATTAACAGACAACTCCACATCAAATGTGTATCGTTTTATGTGCAAAATTAAGATTCTGAAAATGAAATTGATAAATATTCAATTAACAGCACTTGGAACCTTTTTGAATGGCACATCTTTTAGTCTTGGCTAACAGTAGCACAAGGCCCAAAATCTTGCAAGTCCCATTGGACTTAAAGCATGTAAGAAATACATCAAGATTCAAAATCTGGTGAATAGGGGGTGTAGATATGCAGCCTAGAGCAAACTTGGTCTTGGCATAAGCTACGTATTGGCACACCTTTCATTCTTGAAATTTATGCTCTAAATCATTCAAACAAAAAAATAATAAACCGATTTCAATTAAATAGAATTCAGATCAAAATTGATCATCATCTCCATCTCGTCATCAAATTTCAACTTGATAGAACTTACAATATTCCTCCCAGAATACTTTTGTCAATGTAAAATTCTTACACATGACCAAAACAAACACCGGATACCAAAAGTATTATCATTTGACCCATTTCATTAGACAGTTCCCTTCTGTCCTTTGATAGTCCCTGTTATGGTACCTTTTTGTCCTAATTTAAGAACCACATCATTGGGTGCATTGACTTGGTGCTTTCATATATCAGTATAACATAACACAGGGCTGTGATTGAGGTTTTTAAAAAAGTCTTGTAAGAATGTAATAGAGCGAAGTCAGCAACGCGAGCAAAGCGTCTTCATGGCCGGGGGTCCAAGCCAGAGGGTTTCTACACATTAAATATTGCAGGAAACATCATTTCAGAGGCAGTTTCAGATTAAAATTCCTTTATCATGATTTTTTCCAGTTTGTGTGATCAGTTTTTCTAGCGATTTACTCATGAAAAAATCCAGGGATATATTACAAAAAGTCTTCAATTGAAATCAAGACAAATCTGGGCAAATCACACCCCTGATAACATTAGTTTCTACAATCATGCAGATGGTGAGAGTAAAACTATCAAACTGAATTGCCTAATAACTTTGTACAAAAAACAACAACAAACAAACAAACAATAAACCTGAATTTAGGCTAAAACTATTTAAAAAAATGAATTCAGGTTTTAACCTAAAATGTAGCACCCCTGTGCTCTGTCTAGAATTTACAACCAATTGAGGGGTGCTCTGGCAAAATGAGCAGAAAGTCGCAAATTTCAAAATTGAGTTTAAGACATATTTCAATTCTCTATAATCTCAGCTTTCGAATGATATATAATATGTCACACTTTCTTTATCCATTCTCTATTTAGAGATCAAAATACAAGGCAGTCCACTGTAAATCTGGCAATAAAAATTAGCCGAAAATAATTGTATTCAAAGTTCATGTTTACCTGGGTAACTTAGTAAACTTATGGGTGACCGTTGCCTGTTTTCCTCCGCATTCATTGCAAGTGTATTCTATCTCTTCTTGCCTAAAGAACTGGTCTAATGCAGTCTGAATGTTGGCTGACAGGCCAGACTTGGTGCTGGAAAAGAGACAAAAATCAGAGTTAAAGATCCCTGTACAATAACTTATGCTGCTTTTATACTTATTGTCGCTTTGTAGCTTTTTCGTCTGCTTCGTTTCACACTTTTGTAGCATTGCAGTATTGTCGCTTCATGTTGCTGAAGTTTCAACTTGAAAAATATTGCCACACAACAAAAGTTTGCCTATATCGATTATCTCAGCGACATGTAGCTTTGCCACTACGTAGTACAACTGGAGACGACGAGATTTTGCAAAAAATATACGTCACGCAGCGACAAAGCTACAAAATCTACAAAATCAGTATGAAAGCAGCATTAGTCTCCATGAGCCAAGCTTTGAAGTAAAGATCCTTGTACAATAACTCTGCCTCCATGAGCCAAAATAAGCTTTGAAG
>JXSR01S051948.1:0-19576 GCA_000969725.1 Ophiothrix spiculata
CCAGCCATATTTCGCGAACCATTCATCATTTGCGTCATATTTTTTCAGATTTATATTTTACATATATAGATCTATAGAACTCAACAGGAATTGCATTTACCGTATTTGACAATATGGCCTGCTAAACATACTTTTAAATGCTTTCTTCCGCACATTCAAAAACGGATTTTAAATACATAACTGAACATTTGCTGGAAAACTTATGACCTGAAAATCTTCTTTACGGTTACACGGTTATAACGAGCATTGAACTAATAAACTACATAGGTACATAGCAAAAAGTGCATGTGGTGTATTTGTATATGGTCAAGGAAAACGGCCATTTTTATGGTTATGGAAGATCGAATATAAGAGAAAACATAGATTTTTTATAATGGATACATTACTCACCTACAAAAAACATGATTTTTTTCAGAGTATTGGTCATTTGAAATAATAATTACGTTTTTTCCCGTATTTAAGCACTTTTGACCGGGAGTGTATACCTTAACTTGAGCAATCATAATGGTTGAAATTAAGTGTGAATAGATCAAAAAAAAAGTTATGATTAAGTCCTAAGGCCCACACCAACTGATATGTGTTTGTATGCTAATGCTATTAGGGTTATTTATGTCCCAATTCCAAGAAATGAAAAATGCAAAGAACTTTTGAGAGTTCAGGGTATAAACCATCAAATAGGCCACACTTTTTACTTTTTACAAATTTATGCTCAATAGCCATGACATGGCCCATTACTACTTTATTCTGTGTCTTGTGGGGTTATCGTGTGTGATTGGGTCTGTAAATTGGGGTGTTATGGTTTGTCAGAGGGGTTGAAATATCCCTAGATCTTGACGAGAAAGGTTCTTTTTACGGTCTATGGGTAAATACTGTGAATACAATATTGGGTCCTAGATTCATGAGGTAGACTCATTATTGGTCATCATGGAGTAAGAGATCATGATTACATCAGAGGAGGATCTGTTCATGCAGTTGTACAAGAGAAGACATTGTGAGTATCCCATCATACATTGCTTCCTATGGAAAATTTGTACAGGAAGTCATGTGAGTAGTTAGTGATAAAACATACCCAAAATGCAAGATAGCAACAATAAAATTCGATTTATGGGCATTGCGTCACTAACAGCTACTCACTTAATTTTCTACACAAAATGATCCAATAGGAAGCAATGTATGATGGGATACACACAATGCCTTCTCTTCAGCTGTACCATATTGGTGTGTGTAGCCCTGTAGCTATCAACATTTACATACAAAGGCAGCAATGCTAAACGGATCTCAGCTAATGTTACGCAGGTAGTCTATGGACTAATATTGCAGTCAGTAGTGAATGCTCTCTGACTAACAATTGATATCACTTTAGTCTAATTAAAGACTATTTCTATATGTAATGACTCACCCCGAAATCGAAAAGGGGGACTTTGCGACAGAAAACTTTTTGAGAAACTGATGAAAATAAGCAGTGAAAAATAAAGAAAATAATAAGAATTTCCAGCAGATTTTTTGTTGAAAATTTGATCGCCTTGATCAATTTCAACAAGTAAGGTGTCATTTTGAAATTAAAGCTTAGAAAATGCTGTAACAGATGAAATGATAAAATCAAAATTGATAGCATCTGCAAAGTCCTCCCTTTCGGGGTGAGCCATCAAATATAGACTTGAAATTTATGTGTTCAAATTTTAATGAAATGACAGATTCCTAACATTGTTCAGGTATGAACCATTAATTGTTTGCATTGTAGGTTTATCCTTTTTGGAAAGTTCTACAAGTTGATAGATAACTGAGTATAATTAAAAGTGATACTTTTGAATGAAGGTGGTTGTTTCCGGTATATTTAAAAGCGAAACTCTTGTACCTTCGTTGCATTGTAATTTCTGAGAGTAATTCTTGATAACCATCATGAAGCTTAAATATCTAAAATGTTCTATGCTTATCATCTTTATAAATGTCAATGTAGGTGGAGGATGTTTAATATACTTTAAACCAGTTCCTGTTATTTCAACTTTTGAAGATTGAGAATCTTCTCATATGATGATTACCCATAGAGAGAATGCCAGTTCTGCCAGCATTTCAACTTGAGCTGGAGCAAGTTTTAGATCCCAAGAAAATGTAGCAGAACATGGATCTCACAATCAAATCAAAGACTATAAAAAGTACTGGAAAATATATCTCAAGTTAATATCAAAGGAAAGGCGCGGAAAGAATGACTTTGCCAGCAGATTGGAGAATGTTGTGATGGAATGGCGGTGTCACATCGCGATTCAGGAACAAACTGTGGAGCTAAGAGCTGAACACCAGATCTAAAAATACCAAATGGATTAATCGCTTGCAGGTTCAAGGATGTACTGGAACCAGGACTGGAACCCACATTTTGCCACCTGATTCAAGGATGTCAAGGAAATATGGTGGAGCAGTGGTCTTTAGACCAGTTCCAAGAATATCTGGTGGTAGAACAGCTTTACCCACAAAAAAAATATAATGCAATAAGGACAACAGAGCCATGTTGTGGAACAGTGGATCAAATGAAACTAGATGAAGAAAAGGATTTCCCAGCGCATTCAACAATATGCGGTGGGACAAATGTCTTGCCATCAAGATTAAGACAGTTTAGTGGTGTTAGGATTTCCCCAACAGTTCCAATTAAGATTGATAAAATAAACAATTTGTCATCATATCCTAGGAAACCTAATGGAACAAAGGTCTTGCCAACAGACTCAAGAAATGGAACAAGTGCCTCGCTAAAAACACCCACAAGAACAAAGGCAATGCCATCAGATCAAAGAAAATCTAGTGATAGCAAGGTCTTACTAGATCCAAGAAATTCTAATGGAATCAAGGCTTTGCCTCCAATCCCTAGAAAACATTTTGGATCAAAGATCTCATCAATGGATCCAATAAAGTGTAATGGAACGAAGGCTTTACCAAGAATACCCAGTGGAACAAAGGTCTTGTCATCAAAGATTTTACCACGATATTCAAGAAAATCTAATGGAACAAAGGCTTGGCCAAGAATACCAAGTGGAACAAATGTCATATCTTACGATCCAAGAATACCTAGTGGAACGAAGGCCTTATCACCAGATCTAAGAATACCTAGTGGAATGAAGGCCTTGCCAAGAATACCAAGTGGAACAAAGGCATTGCCAAGAATACCAAGTGGAACAAAGGGCTTGCCAAGAATACCAAGTGGAACAAAGGCCTTGCCAAGAATACCAAGTGGAACAAAGGCCTGGCCAAGAATACCTAGTGGAACAAAGGCTTTGACAAGAATACCAAGTGGAACAAAGGCCTTGCCAAGAATACCTAGTGGAACAAAGGCCTTGCCAAGAATACCTAGTGGAACAAAGGCTTTGACAAGAATACCAAGTGGAACAAAGCCCTTGCCAAGAATACCTAGTGGAACAAAGGTGTTGTCACCAGATCCAAGAATACCTAGGGCTTCAAAGGTCTTATCACAAGATCCAAGAAAATCCAATGGAACAAAGACCTCGACAAGAATACCAAGTAGAACAAAGACATTGTTCAGAATACCTAGTGGAACAAAGCCCTTGCCAAGAGTACCAAAAGGTAAAAAACCCTTGCCAAAAATACCTAGTGGAACAAAGGTGTTGTCACCAGATACGAGAATGCTTAGGGCACCAACGGTCTTATCACAAGATCCAAGGAAATCTAATGGAACAAAGGTCTTGCCAATAATACCTAGTAGAACAAAGGTCTTGCCAAGAATACCTAGTAGGACAAAGGCCTTGCCAAGAATACCAAGTGGAACAAAGGCCTTGCCAAGAATACCAAGTGGAACAAATGTCTTATCACCAGATCGAAAAATACCTAGTGGAACAAAACCCTTACCAAGTATACCAATCGGTTCAGAGGCATTGTCACCAGATTCAAGAAAATACGATAGAAATAAGGCCTTGCCAACAATACCAAGTGGAACAAAGATGTTATCATCAGATCCTAGAATGCCTAGTGGAATAAAGTCCTTGCCAAGAATACCAAGTGGAACAAAGGTCTTGCCTTTGGATCCAAAGAAACCTAGCGGAACAAAGATCTTTTCTCTAGATCCACAACAGTCTAGTGCAACATGTGTTTTACCTACAAATTTAAGAAAATACGGTGGAATAAATGTCTTCCTACCACTGCCTTCCAATGGATACCAGAGATGTGCCAAGAACAGTCAAACAGCTGGACAAACTCTATGGGTAAGCAGGGCCAAAGGTTATCATACTAGATCTGGATTTCTTATGTCAATGTTTATCCCAGGGGGCCAGTCAAAGATAATGGTGTACATATGTGTGGCCAAAAGCTTTCCAAACACCCCTAAACAAGTTCAACCTACAAGCAAAATTACCCCCTTAACAATTTTTAAGTGCCCTTTCCTTGCAAATTTTGACCCAAACAAAATTTTAACAAAAGAAGTTACCCTAAACACATTCAACCGGTTTAAGCAACCCTTTTTCTTGAAAATCAGCGTTTGTGTTAGTTACACGTAAGACCCACCTGTTGTACACTCCACTATCCTAAATCACTGACTCAATATAGACCACTGAACAAACCGAACCGCAGGTGAGGCACCACAGCCGAGCCTGATTGAAGTGCTACGTTTGGGTATACCATTATGGTTGACTGGCCCGCCTGTGGTGTTTATGTGGATGAAAGTCTTGAGTGAATGAAATCAAAGAGTGAGTTTGTCTGAAGTGTCAGCAGCTGGAGTAATGTGAGATTATGAAAGTTGGCTAAAGCAGCATGAAACTCAATTTAGATTTCTGAGGATTTGGGTTCAAGAATTATTCCCATTGTGAAGTGAAGTTGCTGTTAATCATAGGTGTGTTTTGGTGCATGGAAATTAATGTGAATAGTCACCAATCATGTGAGTATGGTGGAAACAATTCTATGGGATGGGGTGTGTGGGTGTGTGTGTATTACTGAAAGACACTTCTGCATAGATTACAGAAAGTACAGATAGGAAACAGGTCTATTTACACCCTAAAAATTCGGATAAGTTACGGGATTGAGCCACACGAATAGAATAATATTGTCAAGTAAATTTTACAAAATCCTACTTTTTAGTATAATTTGCAATTTTTATCACTTATTCAGCAAATAAGAAACAGCTTTGATTACAAATTGCTCATTAAATTAAAACACGTGAAACTGAAAACTAAATTGTGAAACAGGACCATATTCATTTAAGTTTGCTCTGAATGACGAGAATGGATTTGTACGCGTCAAGCATCACATGTTGTGACTCTTACATTGACAATAGCCTTCAAATTACAGAATGATAGACATATCTAGATAGGACTTTAATGCTTCACCTTAATACTAAAGATGTCAGACTAGCAAAGCACCATTTCTAATGCACTATCAGACCCGGGTATCAGAAATATACAAGCGTTCAAAATGCAGAAATTATACCCTACTATAGTTTATCTCAGAGGTGTTTTTCACTCGTTTGCGGGTTTTTTCTTTCCGACGCTTGTTGTTAAGGCCTTCTGCGTACTGATGCAGTTATTTACGCATGCATTTGCAGAGCGTGATTTGTTGATTTCGCTTGTTTACGCTCACACTGTTGGCGCGCGTTATGAGTGGCGTACTTGACACAATTTGAAAGGTAAAACAACTTTGAGAGATAGTATAATTATATATTTGACATGTCTTGTATTTGTCAAAGAAACGAAGCATGTAATGAATCGATGGTACAAACTTGTAAATGACACATTGTTCTTCACAGATGGTTTAGACTTGGATAAGCATTGCACTTTTTATCCAATAGCTCTGCAAAATTGCAAATAATCTATAATTTGACTAACAAGAAGGATTGCAATTAAATTGGTTGTAAAAATCTAGCCTGAAGCTACAGGTGCAAGCGATTCTCTGTACTTGAGAGGATAGTAACTAACTTGATTAGTGCATCAGTCATTGCAGTTGGCAAGAAGCAAGTAATCAGACATAATTAAAAAAAGCTTTCTAAAAAATAATTAAACTACAATTATACTTCTAAGGTTTTGCGATTGAGGAACCATATTTAGAGAAAAAATAAGTATTTTTAGTATATGGATGCCCTTAGTTTGTCGTAATTCTTCATTTTAACTTGTTTTAACTCAACTTTTTTTAAAACAAATTTGTAACATTGCTTTATAATTTCACTGGATTTTTAGAAACGTTGAAAGTGTCAGAATTACGCCTAAACCTTCCTAATTGCCTGTATCAGTTGATAGTTCACCAATAAGTCGAACCCAAAGTTGGTGGACTGTTTTTGTATTAAATGCAGATGGAGATTAGCCTCAATTTTCACTCAACCCATATCAATCCTCGTGTCCATTAGAGACTAATCCCTACCCACAAGCGATGCTCTTTGTTTCCCATTTTAGCTTGGTGTTATTTCAATATCTCAATTAATTTGTAACCAAAGCCCCTAATGACCAAGCATTGGTGAAGGAAAAACGGATATACAAAATATTGCGAGTGTCCGCGGCAAATAATGGATAATTTTTGGCCATAAAGATTTAACAACCCACCCTCTTAAATGTGAAATATAGGTTACATTTATCACGAATGGTCATTTTTTTATTTAATAATTTTTTAAGGTTCTTCAGTGTTTTTGTCTGTTTCCCATACAGCAGAAAAATGAAGGTCTTTAATATATTTAGAGCTGAAAATTGATGAATATTAGCTTGAGAACACATTTTTTGGTCACTCTCTAATAATTGGGTCTTTAGAACCCCGGGGGGGGGGGGCACTGCCATTGTAAGGTGGACATCATGTGCGTACACAAAAACTAGTAAAAAGTGTAGTTTTTCTCGAACAGGTGATGTACTCAAGTACATCGGAAAGGGTATCAAAATTGCAAAAATCAGGAAAAAAGGGTATAGTTTTACAAGATTGGATACTTGTAAAGGAATTTTTTTCGGTAATATTTCGGAAATGTTTGAAAATTTATAAGCGTAAAGTAAAATCTGGACTGAAAATAATACATAAACGGCCCCTGTTGCATTTGGCAACTATCGAAACAGCTGGTAAAGCAAATAGACTAAATACTCCAAGCCTTTGGTGTGGCATTTTCGCTCTCGCTTTCACAACATGGGGAACTGAACGCAATGCATAAGTTGTTACAGTTTGAAGGACTGACCCTTTCAAGCAAGGCTTAGGTTTTCGTAAAATGCGAGGTTACTGTACATACATGTTGGCCTTGTTCAAAACTAAGAAAAGTCCGCTGAAATCAGTTTGGAGGGAAAAGGGAACAGAGTTGTCATGGACGAAATGATAATTTCATACTTTATTCTTTTATTTTAATGATGTTAGGAAGTTGTGTGTTATTAGTATGCATGTGGTACATAGGTTGAAGAGTTTATTAAAACATAATTTGAAGGCTTATTTGAAAAGGGTATGTTGAACTTGTAAGGGTTGGGAAAAGATGGCAGAGGTGGGACTGCCTATCAGTACTTCAGCCTGGGGGGAGTAACTCACATTGACAAAGTATACCTGCCTTTTGGGGAGGGTTTTTACAGATTTTGGTATAGCGATCGTTTTTTTTTTTATCACAAATGAATGGGCCCAATTTGCCTAAATTGGATGTATTTTGGGAAAATTTACTCAAAAAACACCTAATTTGATTAAAATTGGGTGTTTTTTGGTCAAAATTGGTATATTGATAGGTTTGGTTTATCAGTCAAAAATAGGTAAAGAGATGGTCAAATTTTCAAAGTCCGGCAGGGACATACACATACAAAAAATTTTGAAGACCCCCCCCACTTCAGCATGCCAATGCATAATGAATAATTCTTTGGCTGTTTGGATAAAGTGTCAACAATCCCATTGTTATGCAAGCTATTATAGCAGTTTGGACAATAGAAGGTGTGGATTGCTAGGGTCATAGGTGGCCATGTGTGCAGTCATGTGTGTCACATGAAGGTTATTACTCCTCCTAAATGTTTACATTTAGTTATAATAACGAGCAATTTGTAAATTGTGATTAAGAAATCAAGCTTGTTTTAATGACACAGTTGGCAATGTCATGTGAACACCATAAAGTTTGCTTAAGTTCTGTATACAAAAGTGATTTGCACATAAACCTTTATAAATATGGACCATTTGTGATCTTGATGGCTATTTTGACAGGTCAATTAGTTTTTTGATGAGGCCCATTACAGGTTTGGGACAACAAAAACCTGCCACTTTGCATGCTTCAAAAGAGACCATGAAATTTGTGAACTGACTAAATATCCAGCTTGGTGATTCTATTATTGTGCTATACATAGGCCTCTTGTTGTGTTCTGGGTTATGCACTTTCTCCAAATCCGATCATCGGGACAGAACTAGCAGACCATAGACCAGTTTGGTCTAGCATGATCAGGCCAAGATGGTGGACTAAAATATCACACTGTTAGAGTGAAACTTTGTGAAACTTGTAGGATATACCCTGGGATATACTATGATGTTGGAACGTATCTATTAATGTTTGATGAGGGAAGCCACTGTGGCTTCCCATTTGTGTGTTCCTTGATGTTGACCGCTGTGCCATTTCACGTGCTTATGTATAGTTTATTTGTGAAACAGAAATTGGCCCAGAAACATCAGGTGAACAAGGTTTGTATGCTGGATATACAGTATTTTACATGGGCTCAATTTTGTGAATGGGCACAATTTTTGCAAATCAATTCATAAATTTGAAATTTTAGAGGACATTGAAGGTAATGAGTAAGCCTATTTCTTACATTCCTCATAGATATAGGACCTACTCGTCTTGTGTTACATTGTTATTTAATTGACTGGGTCCAGGGCTTTGCCTTCTTGCTTTCTGGTTGATGATTCCGGATCCGAGGAAGGAGAGAACTTACATGATGTTGTTTTCATACCTGTGTAGTCCTGTAGCTTTGTTACATGACATAATTATATTTTTTGCAGAAACTTGTAGCTTCTGATTTATTGAAGCAACAAAGTTACATGTCGTTGGTATAATCTTTAGTGACAAAATTTTGTCTGTATGTCTGTATGTTCGGCTATGCATTTTGTTGTCCTTAGACTAAAACTGATATATTAGTGGCACACATAGTGCAATAAGGTCCATACTTATGTTGAATAAAACTTCTCAAAATCCAAAGATGGTCACATAAAGGATACAGATCCTCAAATACAAGCAAAGATTTTGGTAATAAACGATACCATGCACCAAAGCGTTCTAGCTAGAGGCACAAATTTGCTATTTTGTTTCAGGTTCAAATGTTAAAAGGGCAACCCTTTTAAAAGCCCCTCAATTGTGCTGTGGGAATCAAGTGGTTTTACCACATGCTCAACTTTTTCTGGCCCATTATAGTGATAAAATGTACCAATATATAAGCCGCGAGTATGTAATGCTGGCCAAATCCGCACTACGCCACCCCGCTATGTCAGGGTACCAGGGTGCCGGGAGAGTTGCTGATAGCTGCACAACTTTTCTGAGTTTATATGAAAAAGAAACTAGCCATTTTTTTCTTAAAAAACTGAAGAACTGGTAGTGGAATCATGGTGGAATAGACACCATGGGAATGTAAAATCTGATCAGGTAACAGACTTGGATTTTGGACTGATGCATGTGGTGATTAAATTCATCATTTAACCAATGTTTACAGGCAGGCCCGTAGCCAGGATTTTTTCAAGGGGGGTGCGGATTTTCAAAAAGTGGACCTTTTGGAGCAAACATTTTCATTTTGGTCGACCCTAAACTAATTTTAGTGGTTTTGACAAAGTGACAAGCAAAAAAAAAAAAAAATGTTTTTAGCACTTTTGCAAGCATGTTGTGCAGTATTTATTTAAAAAACGACCTACATTCACATATTTTGTTCTTTTGGTGGACATTTAGGGACTTTTTGTGGACCTTTTTTGTACATTATCTAATTTGGGGGTGTGCGACGCCCCCACCGCACCCCCTGGCTACGGGCTTGTCTACAGGCTTGCATTGAGGCTTATTCACAGCCCCTATGTATGTAGATATGTCGAACCAAATTCTTACTGGCAAGTTCTATGTCATCTATTACCCCTCCCCAATTTCATTTCCTGTGTACCATATGGCATGTTGATATTCCCTGACGACCAGAGATAGAAGACCAATTAGGAGCAATGGGAAAAAGATGTGGCTGCTGAAAAGGGTGTACTACTAACCCAAGAGAAGATATTGTGTGTATCCCATCATGCATTGCTTCCTATGGGAAATTTTGTACATCAAGTCATGTGAGTAGTTAGTGATGAAACATGCCCAAAATGCAAGATTATGACAATTAACTTTGATTTAGGGACATTTCATTACTAACTACCAACATAATTTCCTACACAAACAATCCCATAGGAAGCAATGCATGATGGGATACTCACATTATCTTCTTTTAAAGTACCCCATGCACGTCTGGACACCAATTAGGAGCAATGCAAGAAAGACGTGACATGAAATGGCGTCTAGGAAGTGTCAATGTACTTCTTGTTACATCAGTTGAGTCTCTGATCACAGACTTCTTATATTCATAGTCTTTGAGGAGCTTTTTTTAACAAGAACTTAAGTTTGTTAAAAAATAATTGCACACTTCTGCTTTTATGCCGTTTTAACCCTTTGACCTCAATGTTTTGACAGTTGGCTTTGTTTGGTCAGACCAGGGTTAGGGTAAGGAGTCAGTTAAGCATTGGGGTTATGTAGGTTAAAAACTATTGAGGCATCATTTGACAGAATTTTGTCAGCATTGTTCAAATTCAACATTGTTATCTTTTACAAATATAAATAATTCATTTTTCTTTATATGTTGGGGTGGGTTACTCTGAGCTGATTATCTTTTTAAAAACATTTCTTATTTAAACACTGTTTCTTTTGTGAGCTTGAATATCAAAGTATCCAACTTGAAGTAGTCTTTGTCAAAGACTGGAATTTGTTTATTAGATTCTAACATCGACCAGGCCAGTTCATAGTAAAATGGTCTGTAACACAGACTTAGATGTTAAGGATACTTGCAATGAGAGACAGATTCAAGTTTGGTGTAAAATCATTGAAGTCAAAGGTACCCAAAGATGGTTGGAGGTATATTTTTGAAAAGAGCAGAAGATATGGTCACCAAATTCGGTTAATGAGCATCGATGTTGTTAGCAATTAAGCACCGAGGGTAACGCAAAGGTCATTAGTTAAGTGTCAAAGGAATATTTATTAAAGGAAACCTGTAAAGGCATAATAAGCCATATGTAGACTAAATTTAATGTTCAGTAGGAAATGGTATCAAAATGCTTGCAGTTCAGGACCGGAGGGGGGTTCTCGCATTTACAATGTTTGCGTTATATATGTCTGCCTTTTGGGTGTTTGGTATAAGAATAGGGTGTTTTCGTTACAGATGAAAGTACCCAATTGGAGAAAATTTGATTTATATTGGTAAATTTGCTCAAAAAGCACCCAGTTTATTCAAATTGGGTGTTTTCTGGCAAAATTGGTAAACTGATGATGAGTTTTTTAGTCAAAATTAGGCATATTGAGATGGGTTTTATTTTCAAAGTCTAACTGACACATACACATACATAAATGTTTTAAGACCTCCCCACCTCGCCCCACCCAGGTCCAAGAGACCCCCCACCCCCCGGGGGGCCAGTCAAACATATTGGTGTACACATGCGTGACCACAAAAACATGTAAAAAGGGGTGTTTTTCATTGTCGGGCACGTCACGCGAAGGGTATCAAAAACGCTGATTTTCAAGAAAAGGGGTTGCTAAAAATACAGGTTGAACGTGTTCAGGGTATACTTGTTTTGTTCTCCGTTTCCCAGAAAAATGAGCGTCCCATTTTCAATTAAAGAATGTACGTCATTCTTTCCCTTTTCTACATGGTTTATTATTAAACTTGTTTAGGGTCATTTTCTGGCAAAAACTTGTTTAGGGGCCAAAATTTTCAATGAAAGCGCGTGAAAACTTGTTAAGGGGGGGGGGGTAATCTTGCTTGAAGTGTAAAACTTGTTTAGGGTGTCTAGAAAAAAAATGGTCACGCATGTGTACACCAATATGTTTGACTGGCTTCCCCGGGCCCCACCTGGATCAGGATGCCATTACCAACCACCTTTCCTGCTATGCAGCTTGTACAGCTTCTGTTTATGTACAATAAATGGTTTCTGTGTTTATTTTGACCTCCTGGTACAGATTTCATTGTATTCCTCTGCTGTAACAATGCAAATCTTTTTTCTTCTTGTAGGACCTTGAAAATGAGATTTCTAATGTGACCGCAGATCTTGAGAGCATGGACTATGATGATGGGTAAGTAACGCTGGGTTTAAGGGGCGCACCATTGGATTTCCGGGGGTAGGGGGAGCAGGAAGTTTCTTGAAAAAAATTTACCCCTTCATAGGCAGAAGGAAAAAAAATCACCTCGAACATGTAATAGGGGAAAAACAGTAATTTCTAAGAAAAAAAGAAAAATTCGACCCAAACCCAACTTCCTGGCTCCTGCTCCCCCTGGAAATCTAATGGGGCACCCCTTAGAATGATATACACAGTGTTTCCGCTAAGGCTTTTGTACTTGCGCCAGTTTGAGCAATTTTAACAAAGTTGAAAAGGTGCTTGCGCCAAAATCATTAGCTGTGGCTGAAAATTAGATCAATAAAGCTAGAAAAATATCTTTCTCACACATTTTCAGAAACTTGTTGCGCCAATTTTCACCGCTACTGCGCCAATGGTGCGCCATACGGCCTTAGCGGAAACACTGGACATACATATAAAATGCACAAAATACCAATTGTGTTAGAATACTGCTTGATTTTGCCCTCTATCTTGCAATGAAAAATGATGACATTATGGGGAGGTGTTGTGAGCGTTCATGTATTATGGGTGAATGAAACTGGTTGATTGCTTCAACACAACATCTAAAATGGTGTGTTTCCACGATGGGTTCACTTTCGAAAGATACTCGCTTTTTAAAGTGAACTCACAGTTGAGTGACTGTCGAAATGCACTTGCTGGTAATCACTTTAGAAAGAAATGGACCTTAACTGCAAGTTTTCAACCACAAGAAATCTTACCGTTGACTCTTGGTTATCCAAAAATGATTTTCATTTGTTTACGATATTGTATTTCCTAGCAGTATGTCAAATAACGTCGATTTCAAACGGCCTCAATTCTGGTTTCAAAAGTTTGTAAATCGAAGTTAAAAATCCTTGTGGAAATAGTCACTTGGAGGTTAAAGGATTAGCATTCCTTTCGAAGGTGAGTACCTTTCGAAAGTGAACCCATCTGTAATTTTAATGGTAATATCTAAGGCATAATCTGAGTGACCAACTTGAATGCGGTGATGAGTTTTCGATAGTCTCATGTTCAAGTCATCAGTGCTATTGACCGTTATGCCATCAGGTATAATTGGTTGTTTGTTTTCGTTGTTACATCATGTTACATAAACAGGAACACACTCATCATCTTAGCTAGTTGACAACTGGGATGACCGATGACACAGGCCTAGTAGCTAGTTGACAACTGGTATGACCGATGACACAGTCCCAGTAGCTTTGTTTTAGGGCAGCCAGTTTGACATCTAGGCAAAAATGATGGACAATGTTTTCCCTTAGTTAATTGTGCTGATACAGCCCGTATCATGTCATAGGGACATGCGTAGCCTAGCGAATATCTCGAATGTTAATCACCGGGCATTGAGAGTCGTGGGTTCGAATCCGATGGGCGGCGTGTGTAGTGTCCTTGAGCAAGACACTTACCCTAATGTGCTCCTCTCCACCCAGGTGTCAATGGGTGCCGGCTTTCTTCAATGCTGGGAAGGTAACAGACTCGCAGGGAAGGAGGTGTGGTGAACCCCTCACCGCAAACATAATAAATTTTGGAGTCTGGCCCAAACGCTTCGTAAGAGAGATGGGCACTCCAACCTGTGAAATACAGGCTGTCCCCTTTACTTTTACAGCCCATGACTGACTCAAAGAATCATAATGGAACTGGGTCCATGAGCACCAAAGGCTTAGGGTTTTGTGAGATATTGGCCCTAATATTATTATTATCAGTATTAGACGCTCCAGGAGCGCTTCCTTTGGAGCATATTTGAGATCTCAATATATTAAAGGTTAATGCAACCGGCCATGCCTCTTAACAAAGGCGATACTAACATGCTTGCCAACTGTCCCGATTTTCCCGGGATTGTCCCGATTTCTGTTTGTAAAAAAGGGAAAAATCGGGATTGTCCCGATTTTTTCATTTCCAAATTGATTTCTTAAAACCCCCGTAAAAATCACGGCAAAACTCGCAAGCATCATCAATGAGAAGAAAAAAACTTGAGTTATGTTGTTTATCAAACATTCTGCTTGCTATAGCTCTATACATGACGTCATTGCATCATCTCCTTGAGCCAAAGCACATGGTTTTAGCGATCGTAATTCGAAGTGCAGAGTCTGCAGTCATAGTCAGAAGGTGATGTTATTTACTTAGTTAACTTTGTCATCACAAGCAGAACTAAGTAGTAAAAAATAAAGAATGCAGATGTGAAGATATTTTTCTACACTTGTTGATATATATGTAAGCTTACTGCTGCAGTGTAAGCTTACTACATTTGGACCTGTTGAAACTCCTGGGTTGTGATGGAAATACAAAGGGCCTTGGTATGGTGATGATTTTATGTGAGTATTAACTGTCCTGTCAGTAGTATCTTGGACTTGGTATCATATGACCATGAATGATTTGACGGAGTTACATGTATGTGAGGAGTTAGGGTCTATGTCAAACTTGCACATGACATTTTTAAAATATAATAAAAATGCCCAAATAAATTCCCAAAATTAAAAAAATGAAACTTGAAAATAAATGAAATAGTTCAGAAAATTTTAGTCTTTATATAAAAAAAGATGTTTAACACTAGTTCTTTAAAATCAATCTTATTTTACTCCAGTTAGGGGCCACAACTGCGCCGCGCGTTACGCGCCGTGCGTAACGCGTCGATAATCTGTCAGTATTTTTGTTTTTGCAATGTTGGCAAGTATGTACTAAGGAGTAAGATATATTCAACAAGTGAGATACAAACAACATGGTGAACTGTCAGCTCATGTGTTCATACAGAATTCATTTCACCATACAAACCTTGGAACTTAGTTTTCAAGCCTGTGGGGGGGGGGGGCACTCTAATATATTGGCACGCGTCATGCTCCTGTCGATAGATCCCCTTTTTTTTGCTCCGCTCTCACCCAATGACCCCCTTTTTACTGAGCTGTCACCCAATGACCCTAGAAAGTCAACCTTATAAGATTCCTCTTTTTTATGGTGACTCTCATCCATTGCCCTGATTTTTCGAGAACCTACACCGAATGACCCCTTTGTTTCGCTCAATTTGTCGATTTTTCAGAAAAATTTAATGAAAATTTTGAAGATCAGCGATTTCGAAATGTCTAAATTAGGCTTATTTTATTCAAAAACTGACACAGAATGACCATGTTTTTCGCTCTTTCCAACAGATCGCTCGAAATAACCCAGTTTTTTTACCCTCTACACCGAATGACCCCCTATTTTTCAATGTATTTCTTACCTATTGCCCCTACATTTCGAAAGCCGATAGGAGCACTTACGTCACTTTCATATTTGAGTGGCCCCCTCCCCTGGGTTTTCAAGTAATGCCGTAAATTATTCATATTTCATGTCTAGCTATATATAGCAAACTCGGAATAATTTATCTTAGGAATAGAGAAAGACATTGTTTTGAAAAACAATCAAACATTTATGTCTTTAATCCTGTTGGCAAGTTGAAGGATTATGGTAAAATTAAGTAGATTTATCCGGATTTGATATTGTCTGAGTTAGAAATTTGAATTTGTAATTTGTTTTAATGGTAATTTGATTTTGTCTATTATAAAGAAGCATGAAATCCACTCTGATAATATTGAAGTGTAAGATTAATATTCTGATTCATTTACTACATCAATGAATTTTGCATTGTTGCTGGATGAGAGCAGTGGGCAGTTTAAAGGTGTAGGTTCCGATCACATTCTCATCCCCCAGGGCTCAACCGGAAGTAGTTTATTTTTGCCAAATAAAAGCCCATATTTTTCTGAAATCTTATGAACCTCCAAATTCTTTAGTTTTGGAGATATTGCCCAAAGTGTAAAATTTATTGGAATACTATACCTATTTTCCATGTCTTTTGTATTTACATAACAGCCTCATCCCCAGAGTTGCATTACCTCTCAAATTAAGAGAAAACAAGACACAAGCTAAGGTTGAACCTTGTACAATGCATTTCATAGGTAAAGGGGGGGGGGGGGGCTGCTTGACAGTGATTTGGTACTTGCATGCATCTACTATCTGTAATGTTTTCACACTTTTTTTTGAAGTAATTATAGCAGTACTGAAGTTCCGGTGAAGTAGAGTGAGCAGGATAAATTGTCGTGTTGTCAACGGTAATGGGCTAGGTCATTCTTCCAGTCTTTGTGTGTCTTGTTAAATGATGACAAAAGGGAAGATAATGAGGATGTTGACATGTACGCTGGTGGTGGTCCCAAGTCTTTAAGACGCCTTGTCTTTTAGCTCATTGGTATCAACAAGAGAAGATATCGTGTGTATCCCATCATGCATTGCTTCCAATGGAAAATTTTGTACAAGAAGTCATGTGAGTAGTTAGTGATGAAACATGGCCAAAATGCAAGATAACAACAATTAACTCTGATTTATGGGCATTTCATCACTAACTACTCACATAATTTCCTATACAAACAATCCCATAAGAAGCAATGCATGATGGGATACACACAATATCTTCTCTTGGTATCAACATCCATGCCATGATTGTATTTTAGTAACTAGTACTAATCATGATGCATACACCCCTTATAAGAGAAGATATCGTTTGTATCCCATCATGCATTGCGCCCTGTAGTATTGTCTGTATAGGAAATTATGTGAGTAGTTTATGTGATGAAATAACCCTAAATTAAAGTCATTTGTTGTAATCTTGCATGTTAGGCATGTTTCGTCACTAACTATTCACATGACTTCCTGTACTATATTCCCATAGGAAGCAATGCATGATGGGATACACACAAAATCTTCTCTTCCCTTATATCGTCAATTACCAAATTTGGAGATCATTTTTATCTGTGAATTCATAACAATGTGAATCTCTAGAATATTGGATCAGAAGTCCACATGTTTTTTGCATTTATAGCTCGGCTTTAGCTTTACATGTAATATTGCTAAGTTGTATGGGATTTTAAACTTAATTTGATCTGGCATTCATGCAGGTTAATCATAAAAGAAATGATGAAGATGATAATGTGTATGTAAAATAAATGAGATTTTCATTTTGTGAGGATTCACAGGTCCTGAAAAAATGTAAATTTCCTGGCAAGTACCGTAAAATTTTCCGCTTTTCTTACATGTAAATTTCCCCATTACAAAACTGTACAAAAATTGGCTACCCATTGGTAGCATGATGAGAAGGTCCTGATGTCTTATGGGTACAGCAATCGGCACTATAGTCATCTGAAACAAACCTTTTTATTCTGGACGGGATCAAATCGCATCATGCGTGAACAACAAACCAATCAAATCGATCAGCAACAGAACTGTCAAATCATGCGAGCTCACGAGTTTCGCATGAGTTGCGTTTGAACTTTAACCTCGGCGCACAAGACGCGTAAAAGTGAAAAGGTTTTCTTCATGCGACTATAGCACTGTTCGAACGTCAATTTTCCGGATATTGCCTTTGCCTTAAGAGTGATGATAAGGGGTCTGACTGAAAAGTTAACCATAAAATGTAACCGTCCATCTCAAACGAGCCTTAAATGCAGCAAACTTGATTTTGAGCTGTAGGTGAAAATACATTTCAAAGTCGTAATTTGCCAAAATTGATTTTTTTACAGATTCACAAACCTTGTGCTAACTTCAAAACACAAGCAATTTTCAAGAAAATGATTGGAAATATGAAATATATAGGACAATCAACAGAAAATATAAGGCTTACTGATCTTTGAATGCATTTATCTCAGTTATACATTTTTCTCCCTGACAACCTTTGACAGACCATAACTTGACTTCTGGAAATCGAGTGAAGTTCATTGAGCCTCATGAGGTGTCATTTTGATCCTTATAAACATGGTCCTTGCAAATGTTTCAAATGGCAAGAGGCTGCATTTACGGCTTGTTTGTGATGGACGGTCTCAAGGAAGTGTGTTGTTTGTTTGTTGTGATGAGAAAGGAATCCTCTCATCAGATTGCTCTCATCAGATGAGCCCATCTTTATACTTCAGCACTGTCAAGTTGTTTGTGTACATTCCTCTGAAGAGTAATGAGGGATGAAAAGAAGATGGACATTTATATCAATGAGCCATCTCCATGCCGACTCTCGGAGGAGAAAATACAGTCATTGGCAATGTTGGGTCAAGCAGAATGGGACATGGGACAAAACTTAAGAAATTTTTGTCCATTCAAAGACATGGTCAAGATTTTCAGTTGTTTGTTTAATGTTCAATGTATTTTAGTTTTGATATTAAGCTTTAAGTTGGTTAGTGAACCCAGCATAAGCTGATTAGGGAAGATGACAGAATTATTTAAACGTCCTACCGCGGTACGACGGTCGCGCCGCGGTACTTAAATTTTTTACCTCGGTACGCCCAAGCCACTCACCGTTCTACTTGACCCTCAGTTTTCCGATATTAACAAGGACCTCGGCATCCCGCGGTAAGAATGGATCGATGTTGGAGTAGGAACGATCGATGTTTATAATTCACTTGTTCACTGTTATGAATATAACGGATGCATGTAACAGGCTCATATCGCTCTTTTGTAAACAAGGCACGCTGTTTACGATCTTGAATCAATTTGCACAGCGACAATCTTATTTTAATATTATAATTTCTCTCGACGCCGTCGGCTAACTGAAAGGTGAAAATTAACTAATTTTATCATCCTGTCATGGTATCTGAAAATGGTAAAGTATATGTTCGTATTCCTCCCTATCTTTTACATGTATATTTTATTTACGAACATATAGCCTAGTTCTCAATTCAATTTCTCTCTCTTGTTTGTTTGATTTGTAGTTTGTTTTGTTGGAGTTTCTTCCGAACTTCGGTGATTTATATTATTCGAAAATACCGCTCCCTATATCATATTTGAAAACAGCAACAGCAACAACAACAACAACAACATAATTTAATAATAAACAATGTTTGGTGATTTAAGATTTTTTATTCAGCAAATCCGTTACATCCATTAGGCCTATGCGTTGACTCCAAGGCGGGCCTAATTAATTGATCGGATTGCATGTTTAATATTTATTTATTTAAACAATACTTAAATATAACAATACTTATATATACAATGACCGGGACAATGACATTAACATCGCACTATTCTATGTTTCAAAGAACTTTTCAACTGCAACTTAGTATGCGCTCATGTTTTAGTAATATTTTTTTTTTTGGGGGGGGGTGTCGCGATGTCGTCTGACGTCCGACGACGCTGATATCACCTTCAATTATTTTTACTGACTTTACTAGGTCTATGTACTTAAGGCGTTTGGTCCACGCGCCGTTCACGCGTACCAGTACGCGCCAGTTTCCGAGTTGGTTAGTCCCGCAATACGCATGCGCATATTCTCTGAGTAGT
>JXSR01S051951.1:0-15218 GCA_000969725.1 Ophiothrix spiculata
TTTTTTTAGTACTTCTGTAAGTTTTTTTTTGCAAATGAAACTTCTTTCGATAAATGTGAGATTTATTATGTGTTTATTTTTATGTGTCTCAGGGCTCAAAATAAAGAGCTAAAGCCAGAGCAATCAGCACCAAGCAAGTTTACCAAAAACAGCTAGTGAGGAGATAATATCTACTGATACATGAATTTAAGGCAATTTATTCTATATCACTCACAAATTCTATAGCTCACACACTATTGTGTATGAATGATATGTAAGGCCAAAAAAAAAAAAGAAGAATTTTGTATTAGGTTCCTTTGGCCCAAAACCTCAAGTGCTATGCAGGGGTTTTTTTAGGCAAAAGGCTATGCGCTACACTGGGTTTTTTTTAAATGTGATCATTTTTTGCAGCCAAATTTTCTTTATTTTTCCCCTCACAATTAAAAAAAATGAAATAAAAAGCCAAAAATTCCTTGAAAACCTGAAAAAAAAAACAAGAAATGTGGTAAAATGTGAATTTTTAACCCTATCCGCACAGGAACCAGAGACAAAATTCTTTTTTCCTAGCCTAATATAACCAATAACCATGCCGAGCAGTTAGAGCACGGATCTCGTAACGGTTTACGTCCCCTTGTTTCCTCGGGGGCAAGAAACTTTACTCTAATAGATCTGTGGTTAGGAAGTCACGTTAAGCCGTTAGTCCCCTGTGCGAATGCTCCTTCTTGGGGCGCTGTATACAGTGTATACTTGGTGAGTCTACAGAGGAAGGGCCTCCTATATAAATAAAGAAATAATAGAGATATTAATTGAAAATATGTGAAGTTGTTCACATGGAAAGTAGTCTTTTTGTAATGGAATATTCAGAGTTTATATGGATTTCTGTTTAGGACATTGTTAGGTTTTATAACTCATATGCCTTACTTTGTGTGGTCTGTATGCACAAAGGGATAAACCTGGACCAATACCGATCCAGATACAAGTTGGTCCTGGACCAGGTGATATTGATCCTTTGAAAAATAACATTTGGTAAAAATAACACTAAGGAAAATTCTGTGATAATTCATGTCAACATTTGAACTTTAAGGGTTCTGTCAGCCCTTCGTTTTCAGGAATGTTTTATGCTCTGTAACTCGCCAACGGATACTTAATTCCAAAAAAAACTATATATTTCTAGAAGCGGATTTGCATACTGAACATGAGGGTGAGGTCAGTTTTGGACCAAAATGTGTAATTTTGGCCCTAGGTCCAAAAATCATGTTTTTTGGCCCAACATTTTACGGGAAAGCTTACTAAATTTTGATTTGGTGAAATTTCGAACCATTTTACTTTTTAGAATCTAGAAAGCAATATCTAGGAACGCTTTTTTCAATTTTTTGATTTTTCTTAGTTTTTGAGACATTTTCAAAAATTGGTCCAAAAATGTCAAAAACCCCACTGCTGCAACATTTTTTGGTGGCAGAAGTGGTATTTTGACCTATTTTTAGCAATATTTCAAAAATGAAGAAAAAAAAATCAAAATTTGAAAAAAGCGTTCCTAGATATTGCTTTCTAGATTCTAAAAAGTAAAACAGTTCAAAATTTACTAAAGCAAAGTGTAGTTAGCTTTCCCGTAAATTTTGGGCCCAAAAACATGATTTTTGGACCTTGGGGCCAAAATTTCACATTTTGGTACAAAAATGACCTGACCCAGCGTGTTCAGTATGCAAATTCACTTCTAGAAATGTATACTTTTACATGGATTTAATTATTCGTTGCTGAGTTACAGAGCAAAAACCATTTCTGAAAATGTAGTGTTGACAGGGCCCTTAACACTGGAATTTCATGAATTTGATTTATTTTTCTGTTGTAAAACATATATTTTTTCTTCAGGGGAACAAAATTTGGTTTAGTCCTGGACAAGCCCTGGTCTACTTTGGGCTAAGTTAAGTCTTGGTTTATAAATACCCTTTTGTGCACATGGACCTTTGTTCACCTCACTATGCATAGTATTTAAAATGTCTCACGTGTGTGAGAAAGGTACATTTCTCCAATGTAATTGCTGCAAAATTTCATGCTTCAACTCAATGCTGTGATTTCAACAGTTGATTAACAACAACCCTTTGATGAAATTCTTTCTGAGCAAAGCCACTTTATTTTGCTTTAACCCATTTCAATATAACTTATATTATCGGACGACCTATCTGGGACCGATGTCCCTATTTAATTTCTCTATGAATTTGTGAAATGTAAATGCTGCTGTAGTGAGCTCTATTGAGCCTTCCTGTTCCCCTTGAATGCTTTAGGCCAAAAAAAAAAGGTTTGTCTCAGAAACCCGCGCGCATTGCTATGTGAAAGTGGATTTAGCACGTAGACCTACGCGCTGGCCCTCTTTTTTTTTCTCTTTTTTTTTCTCGATAGTTATCCAAGGATCGACCATCGTCCAAGTTTCTTTATGTCTATGGCGAGCGAAGCTAAATAAATCGTGACAGCTTCTTTTTTTTTAATTGGTACCCGGTGGTTTGAGTACCAGCGAACCATGTATACACGCTTTGCATGCTGGGAAGGTCATAATAAAATTGGGATCTCATGAACAAAACACTGCAAAATACGGAGACAATATGCAAAATAAATCCACTGAATCATTGTTATTTTATTCTTAATTCAAGTG
The DNA here is from genome assembly GCA_000969725.1 of Ophiothrix spiculata. Classification (NCBI taxonomy): domain Eukaryota; kingdom Metazoa; phylum Echinodermata; class Ophiuroidea; order Amphilepidida; family Ophiotrichidae; genus Ophiothrix; species Ophiothrix spiculata. Next base: position 2,627 of record JXSR01S051951.1, read on the forward strand.
AGATTTATTTATTTATAATTTTTTTGTTTTGTGTTTTCTTCTACTGCATACATGTTGAGTGACGGTGGCGGTGACTTCACACACGTAAGTTGGGCGATCAAAATTTTAGAACGTAAAAAAAAAAAAAAAAGAATCCCGCATACAGCATAGCTATTTTTCTAAAAAAAATAAAAAAATAAAAAATCGCATAGCGCATTGCGTTTTTGCAAATGGTTTCTGAGACAAACTTTTTTTTTCCTTTGGCTTTATTGGAGCTCAATTAATAGAGCACCTTGCATGAAGCTTCATCTAAATATCCATATAGCTTCCCTAATAGCTCCCCTAAAAAACTTCAGGAGAGCTTTTGATAGAGCTCCTGCAAATTTTAAATAGGTAAAATTCAAAAGTTTTGATGTTATCAAAAGATAACATATATTGAGGGGAGCGTGACCGAGCAGTTAGAGCACGGGTCTCGTAATACAGAAATTGTGGGTTCGAGCCGGTTTTCGTTTTCCTTGGGCAAGAAACTTTACTTACTCCATGGTTCAGAAGTCACGTAAAGCCATTGGTCCCCTGTACGAATAGACTCCTTCATGGGGTATGCATGTCATGCAAGTACTGTGTATCATTGATTGATTGATTTTATGATGATAATTACATACTTACACCACTGATCAGTGTTTCGTTTACATCCTTACATGTATGCAAATTAACCTCAATGTTAGGGCAGGTACCTGCCGAAAAATTAACTGCGGTACCCGGATACTAAATAACCCGTAAAGTCCCAGGCCTAGCCTACTTGCTTTACATGAATCCTTGATTCCCATCAAAAGGCCTAGTAATATATAGCCATATCGCGTGCTTTAGGTCTAAAAATAACCTTGATTGCGTGTTAAAAATGGTACATGTAAATTTATCTTCAAATCAAGTGATAATGTATATTGCTTGTTTGGCCCTGTGATACAGTACCCAAACACAAATATCGTAGCAATCTCTCCATATAATGTGAAAAAACTAATAATATTCATTTCATTGACCATGTTGTGTTGTATACATGAATCTGTGGCATATGTAAGATCTTTTCCTGTGGGTTAAAGGGTTAATTCATGAAATCGAGAGTAATCCAGCGATCGACCGCCGTCCGGGTTTCTGTCATTTGCTGTTGCGAATTTACCTTGAATTTTAACATTTTATTTTAACTGTCAAAATTTCCTAGAGTTAAAACTGGCGGAATTGTACTTAGAAACTGTATGAAGGCTAGTAGTATAACTTGCAGATAAAACTATCATGTACTGGATACCATAAGTGACCATATTTGCATGGGCAATACATTGACTTGTAATAACAACATTAGTGTTGGGCAATACTCAATAATCCACAAACTGGGCACTTCACACTTGGAAGTTGGGCGATCAAAATTTTAAACCATTAAAAAAAAAATATCGCATAGCAAATTTCCTTAAAAAAAATAAAAAATTGCATACCGCATAGCATTTTTTCAAATGGTTTCTGAGACAAACCCTTTTTTTTTGCCTAATCTATTGCATTTCTTGAGCTGTGACAATATTGCACACGTTTGAGATTGTGCAATGTTATCACGATTAAATGTGCCCCTATGACTACAAATAATAGAAATAGATATCATTTCAATAAATAATGATAGAAAATATGCTATTGAATAAATAATGACTGATTACATGCTATTTGGCAATTCATATATATGTAAAATATAAGTTTTATTTTGTATATCACCAATTGTGTTACATGTCTTTGAAAGCTGATATTGATTGTTATAAAGTTATATGTACAGTCAAATAAAACAACAGAGTATAAGACATGGCTAGTGTTTTTATTAGTTTAATTTTGTGTAGTTTTGGTTTACTGACAAAATTGCTTATACTCTTTGAATTATTAACAATTTTGTTTGCAGGAAAACTCAATTTTTATATCAGTTTGTGGAAAATCTCAAATTTACAATCTAAATTATTTTAGAAAAGTAATCTTATAAATTGTAGGGTCTTTCGATGTCTTCAACACACATTGCCAGCAATGCTTAGACATGATAAAATAGAAGCATAGTTTATACAGAAATAAAGTTCTACAACTTAATGCAAAAGTCAAGAAATTGCCGATGATGAACTGTAGAGTGAACAATGTCACTTTTACAGCAACTTGTTTTCTTCCTAGATTTGATTTATGCCCTTTCGGAAATAAGGTTTTCATCTCCTGGATACCATGGTCACATAACCTTGCGGCGAGGTTAAGTTGTGTTTACGACGTCAATTCAGCAGACGCCGATCGGACGGCATCACAAGCATTCAACGATGTCATACCGGCGTTGCAGCTTCTTGTGACCAGGGTATAAAGGCAGGCTCACACTGGGTAGTAGGTAATGTCAGGCAGTATTAAGCTGCGAACTCCAATTTTAAATTTCCCATCAGTCATCATTTGCTACAGTCACCCAGACTCATATTTATTTTCACAATACTTTCATATTCATGCTGCTTTTGTAGCTTTGTCGCTGTGTGATGTATATTTTTTGCAAAAACTTGTCACTTCCGGTTATCATGGCGACAAAGCTACATGTTGCTTAGATAATCGATATCGACAAAAAAAATTTGCACAACAAGATTTTTCAATTTGAAATGAATTCAACTTTTAAAAGTGACAAAGCTGCAAAGCTACAAATGTGTCAAATGAAGCAAGTAAGGCCAAGAAAGAAAAAATGTCGTGTTGCCCTCAAGTGGAATTTCTGAAAAAATGAGGGTTTTTTTTTAATAGGGTCGGTCGCTGAGGGCAACACAACAATTTTTTTTTTGCCTAATGGAGCTACAAAGCCGCAAAGCTTATGAAAGCAGTATAATTTGCTAGCCACCACAAAAGGTGACAGTCTTTTGTTGTTGATTTCCATCAATGGATAATTTTGTGATTCCTTTGTCACCTTGTGTTGGAAATTCATCATAGGGTGATCCAGGTTTTACTTTCTTTACTCTCTTTGAGCTCATGGTTTTGGTAGTGTAGACATTTGGCAAAGTCTGAAGTCTCAAGTTATCGTAGTCCACATCAAACAAAAACTCCTGTTCATTGTTCATCCAGTTTGAGGGTCGTACAATAGAATTGTGACCTTGATACATCTAATAGAGTCAGTGCTGGTTTCTCAAAGCCACATTCTATCAGACGATTAACGAGGGCACCAGCAGACTTAAAAATGCCTCGTTTATGACAGAGAATCAATGCTCTTGCCATTTGTTCTTTGGGGTCCCTCATTTCTCGTTGGATCTGTTTGATGGTTCGTTCGTCAAGGCCATTGATTAGTTGCGATGGAATATTTTGAACAACGGATGGCCATTCATAAGCACGACTTACATGGCACCAACTGCTAACATAGCGAAGTACGAAATCACTCATTCCACCTGGAAGATTAGGAAAGAAAAAAGATGTATCAGAGTAAATAAAATGTTGCTTAGTGGGAGCAAGAAAAAGTGAATTAGGGTTGTCTCTGCACTGAAGTGGGAATTCGGAGATTGATCTCATCGGACAATGAAGACTGTCTCAAGTCTAATTTCCAGACAACTTCCAGGCAACCATTAGGCAGGCGAGACCCCTGAAGAAGGAACTCAGTCAGTTTGCAATTCTTTCTTGTTACACCATTTGGAATGCTTGGCACAATACTTTTCATTTATTTGAAGGAGTAATATTTGTTAAGCGTTGGCACCTTAGAATTTGTTGGGTGTAGCACCTGGGGTGAGATTTTAAGGTTTAATGCATGTATGTTAGGATTACTTGTTTATTGAAATTTCAATGTAAAAATTATCTCTCAGAAACTCCCAACTGGCAAATTTCAAGTTTCTGTTAAATAAAATCCAACTTTTTGAACATTTTTGAGATTTGACCTCAAATGACCTTTTGCCCTTGAATGACCTTGATCACTTAAAACTGTCCATATTTGCATCAATTGAGTTGAACTATATAACATATCAATTAGAATGGCATAACTTAGCTACTATCTCAAGCCATGAACTTTAATACTGAACACCCCTCGTATTAGTTCTATATAATGTCATTTAATGTTACCTTTTGATGTATCCACTGATCCGATGTCATCAACATCTTTAGCCAGTCCATCTAAGCCTGCTGCCTCCAGGGACTTCATCAGCTCGGTATGAGATGCATATTTGCCACGAGACTCTTTCCAGCGCGATAGTAATCTGTTAAGCATAGAATATCAGAATTTTAGAGGTAAATATATATACGAGGGGTATCAAAAAGTTTTAAACTTTACCTAAAAGGGATGGAGCTATATCAATGAAATTTTGTCAAAATAATTACTTGTCTTTATGTACATCATGGTGAAGAAATGGTCTCATAAGTAGTTTTACTTTTTTCACAGATGGCAATTGATGTCATCTATCTACCCACTTAAAATTCAAGCTGTATGGTGGATATTGATACATGCGGATTAACCAAAATTATGGAAATTGGTCGCTGAATGATGTCTCAATTACGTAATAAATCATGGCCAATTAACCTCAAAATGTTGATTTTCATTGAAATACAAACACTGATTATTTCAACTGAGAGGACCCCTACAATAACGGTCTATGGATAGTTGGGTAAAAGTGGGAGAAATGTTTTATTTTGCATATTGACTATGTAAAGATGCCTTATGTATCTCGTAATAAAATCACGTTCCTGGCTCCATTTCTACTGGGTAAAGTTTAAAACTTTTTGATACCCCCTCGTATGAAGAGTTTTCAAAGAGGTCCTAAATCCACTTTTGGTCAAAATTGAATTTGTAAAACGCAGTTTGACACAATTGTCATGTTTCAAGCATGCTCTATTCCAAAGTTATGGCCTTCGTCATTTCCCAGAAAAATAACTGAAAATATGAGAAAATAGTTTCCTCCAAATAGGTCCATAAAATTGATTTCCAAGAGACCCCAAATCCGCTTCACATAATCAATAAAAAGATATGCAGAATATCTAGTAAAATCAGAGAGTTGAAAATAATGTTGATTTTTTATCTTTATTATTATTTATTATTGACCAAATAAAAATAACAGAGTTGACGAAGTGCAATATGATTATTTTGAAAAAAAATTACTTGAACTTTCTGAAAACCATGAAAAGTGGACTTACATACTGCATAGAGGAACATTTTAGTGGGGTTAATTTTTCATTGTTTGGACTGAGCCATATTTTTTTGGTGCATCTGTCCATTGATGTCTATGTATAAGTACTATTTAGCGGAGTTTTATTTTCACGGTTGAGAAGTCAACAGCAAAAAGAGCGAAAATTTCCCTCTATACAGTACATGTATAATGTAAAGGCATTTGTTGAAAGTAAATAACTTGAAAGGGAATTCAGATGTTCAAAGGAAGGATTTAAAGTCCATGTGTTTAGATGATCCCTAGTTAGATTTCTGTAACATCCATTAAATGTTATTTCGATTTGTAATATGCAGTAAATAAAATTGGGGCAACTTTAGCTTTGGTTTACAATTGCAAAACTGATAAAATTACTGAATTACCATACTGTTTTAGATCATGTGTAATTGTATACGACAGAAAGTACTAATCTCTTGGCAAAGAAACATAATACATCAACAATCCTGTATACAGGATTTTTGACAAGTGGATCTTAAAAGTAGTAAGTTTCTTTTGGACTATACTCAACTAATTTCAATGGTTCAGAAAAAGTGACAAAACTAAGCAAAAGAGTTCTTAATAATCTTGTAAACATTTTATGTAGTTATGAACCTAAAAACCATACATAGGAAGGTTTGGTTTGGTTTTGGGCATTTTGTGGATCTTGTACCTTAGGTGCACCTTTTACATTGTCAATTTTTAGATGCAATGCCCCAACACCTACGCACCACTATAGACTTGGGATAATTTTGAACAAATGCATCAACAGAATCATCTAATTGTGTATATCTGAGGAAAAATTTCAAATAATCCCGAACATGTCCATTGCTCTGTCTAAACCAAATCAAGCAACTTGATTTCTTGGTTTTTACCTGTATCCTAACTCGGCAACAAAGTCGCCATCATATGGTATCATCATTGGTGCAGTGTCAACTTTCAATTCATCAGCTAAATTCTGCATCAGGTCATGTTCTATCTGTACAGCTGCCTCACGTAAACCTACACAAATGTGAAATAAAAATGTAATTATAAGTACTATTATAAAAATATCTTTAAAATATGAATAAATGTTGGCCATGCAGTAATTAGGGATCCCTCCAAAATATACAACTTACTGAAAATAAAATCAAGACACAAGAAAAAAACTCACAACAGTAGACCAAAGTGTCACTTCCATTGACATTTCTGCTCAACATTGCTTATCAACTTCACCAAAGAACAAATTTCATGTTCTGAAATTAATTGTACTATTTACTTTCATAATGAAAATACTTAAAAAAGTTTTGTCATATTAACTTGAAAACAATAAAATTTTACAATTGAAATCTTGGTGAGTTAACTTGCCAAAATGGATAACTTTTAAGACAAGTTACATGATGATTATTGAAATTATCAGAATATATGACAACATTGGGCAACAGTTCTGTTGGAATGTAAATGCTCCATCCGAAGTGTTCAGCAACATTTAGCTGAAGTCAGTTTGGCAATATTTACTGACTTTTAAAAAAAAATCAAGCTTGAGTATTATAAGAATTATTTGTTCACTATGGCAATTCAAAAAAAAAATTGCATGAAAACCAGATCAGACCAGATCTTGCAGACCAAAATCAAAAATCCCATTACTGACTTTTGCAAAATAATGTTTAATACTTAAGTTGAGGATTCCATTGCTGACTTCAGTAACATAGCTGAATATTAAACCAAACTTGAGGATTCCATTGCTGACTTCAGCAAAATATTGCAGAATACTGAACCAAAGTTGAGGATTCCATTGCCAACTTCAGCAAAATATTGCAGAATACTGAACCAAAAGTTGAGGATTCCATTGCCGACTTTAGCAAAATATTGCAGCATACTGAACCAAAGTTGAGGATTCCATTGCTTGCTTCAGCAAAAAATTGCTGAATACTTAACCAAAGTTGAGGATTTCATTATTGACTTCCTCATAAACTTGCTAAATACTCAGCCAAAGTTGAAGATTCCGTTGCCGACTTCAGCAAAATGTTGCTGAATACTGAACCAAAGTTGAGGATTCCATTGCTGACTTCAGCAAAATATAGCTGAATACTTAACCAAAGTTGAGGATTCCATTGCTGACTTTAGCAAAATATAGCTGAATACTGAACCAAAGTTGAGGATTCCATTCCTGACATCAGCAATATATTGCTGAATATTGAACCAAACTTGAGGATTCCACTGCCGACTTCAGCAAAATATTGCTGAATACTGAACCAAACTTGAGGATTCCATTGGCGACTTCAGCAAAATATAGCTGAATACTGAACCAAAGTTGAGGATTCCATTGCTGACTTCAGCAAAATTTTACAGAATACTGAACTTAAGTTGAGTATTCTATCGCCGACGTCAGCAAAATATTGTAGAATACTGAACCAAATTTGAGGATTCAATGGCTGACTTCAGCAAAATATTGCAGAATACTGAACCAAAGTTTAGGATTCCATTGCCGACTTCAGCAAAATATTGCAGAATACTGAACCAAAATTGAGGATTCCATTGCCGACTTTAGCAAAATATTGCTGAGTACTGAACCAAAGTTGAGGTTTTCATTGCTGACTACAGTAAAATATTGCTGGATACTAAACCAAGGTTGAGGATTCAATTGCTGGCTTCAGGAAAGTATAGCTGGATACTTAACCAAAGTGGAGGATTCCATTGCTTGCTTCAGCAAAATATTGCTGAATATTCAACCAAAGTTGAGGATTCCGTTGCTTGTTTCAGCAGATTAGTGCATAATACTTTGGACGAAGTGCCTTATTTTGCATTTAGTGAGTTTACTACAATTATTTCTAAGGATTATCTGTAAATTCAACTTACATTTGTCTGAGACAAGTTCTTCATCTAATATATCTGCATTCAGTATCATTCCATTCTCATCCATGATCTGCATCAAGGTTTCAAACGATGCGCCTTTCATTTCACGCCACTTGATCATGGCATTCAATAAATATAGTCTCTTGTTGAAATCTTGCCCGTGATCTTTAGTAATTTGTTCGATGTCGTCTGCTGTTAGACCAAGCTTGTGCACAAGACTCACTATCTTTTTTCGACTTGCATCTTTAGTTACTATTCTCAATATGACCACTGAAAAGACAAAAAAATATGAAAAAATGAAAATTAGTGTGATGTACTCTTTTGACAGTTAGTGTTTAACCTTGAATCTATAGTACCTTGTTACCAGAATCATTTTGGAAGGTTGTTGGGATCTAGCCTTCACAGTATTTAAACAATATTGCAATTAATGGAATATTGCTTTGAAAGATTCTCCTTTTCCTGTTTATACAACATCGAGTTCTAAACCATTTATGACAATTGCCAATTTCACACAATATCATCCCAACTATGACATGCAAATTGCGACACAGGCTGAATCAAAAGAAGACATCAGGACCTTCCCATAATGCCTCGCTTCCAATGGGTTTTCAATGGATTTTTTGTATGGGATTTGATGAGAGGGTTTAGGGATGAAACATAGTATAATTAGCAGACCTTGACCTTAATTTGCATTTCAGATATGTTTCATCCCTAAACCCTCTCATCACATCCCATACAAAAAACCCAATTGAAAACCCATTGGAAGCGAGGCATTATGGGAAGGTCCTGATGTCTTCTTTTGGCTGAATCCTTCCGACTCCGACAACTTATCCACAGCGTTCCGTGATCGTGAGAGCGGAAAGCGCCATGACAGGGACTTGAGGATTCAGTCTTATTGCGACACATCAATCTTTGACTTTACTATGACATGCAAATTTAACATTATTTTATACCCTACTTCTGAAATTGCAGATAAGACGATATAAGTTAAACCAACCAACCTATAATAAAGACATTCTAATTTTTTTTTAAGCAGATACGTTTGAAGATAATCAAAATCAAATTTCTATGACCAATTTACATACCATCTCGTGCAGCAACCGATGAAATAGCAGACACCTGCCGAGCTCCTTCCTCCATCCCGCAATTCCTCATGGCCTTGAGTAACCTACTATGACATGCTCTCTTGGTAAGCTTTTCATGAGAGTCTTCACGCCACCTGTTAAAAAAAAGAATCAGACATGCATTACTGGATATTCAACTGCTTCTAACTGCCTGTAAAGGTTAATGAACAATGATGTTTTGTTGGTTTGGACTGCTCTTGTTTTAAGTTAAATCTCAAATTTTTACTCTGCGAGACAGATATAATGAAGCAGCTACCTCCAGGACCAAAACAAAATCCAGCATATGTCTTTAAAATATTAAACCTTTTCACAGTATTCTTAAAACAATTGCATTATTCATAATGAGGACAATTTATATCTTTTGGTTTAAAATTAATATTTAAATTACAGATTGATGAATGAACGTTGCTAGCACTGATTCCAGGTAATATAATTGGAATAGGTCTATGTAAAGTTATAACAAATGGAAATAACAATGGTAGAATTTTTAGTGACATTTTTATGTGTTATTTTTCCTTGTATTAAATGACCAAACATTTTAACCCAAGACTTCGCTCTGTTTTCTACAGTAGCTCTTAAATTTCTAATCAAAACTTGTAATGCAAGGGTTCTTTCATTGAAGCAGTGCCCAAAGCCTAAAACAATGCCGCTTAGATAAAAATGATCAGGAAAGATGATAACTAATTGAGGTGTTGTGAATTTTAAAACTTTTTACATTTTTGGGAATCCATAAACAGTATTTTCTCTTATTTTTATCTTTGTTCTTGAAATATTGTCAATATTGACCGACTTTAATACTAAGCAACTGACTTTTGGATAGAGAAATCCACAACGCGTCTCCATACTGTCTAAACAGTATGCTGCATTACTTGGATACCATAGTGATATGTACATACCTCCATAAGATCTGAAATTTGAATTCCGTCAATTCATCCGTATATAGTTCCTTGACGTTCTCCTCATCAACTCCTAGCACATCAGCCAATGGTTTCATATCACCTGGCAAGCCCTTGGCAATCATTCGTAAACCTTTACAAGAATTAACAAAATAAACTTAATTTGAAAAAAAACCTCTATTATTTTTAGCTATTGGCATGTAATGTCTTGTATGGGGTGGACTATATCACCTGGTAAGCCCTTGGCAACCATTCGTAAACCTTTACAAGAATTAACAAAATGAACTTTTTTGAAAAACTTTATTACTATATATTTTTTAGCTATTGACATGTAATTTCTTGTATGGGGTTGGACTATATCACCTGGTAAGCCCTTGGCAAAAATTCGTAAACCTTAACAAGAATTAACAAAATGAACTTAATTTGAAAAAAACTCAATTATTTTTAGCTATTGGCATGTAATTTCTTGTATGGGGTGGACTATATCACCTGGTAAGCCCTTGGCAACCATTCGTAAACCTTAACAAGAATTAACAAAATGAACTTTTTTTGGAAAAACTCTATTATTTTTTAGCTATTGACATGTAATTTCTTGTAGTGGGTGGACTATTCACAGGCCTTATTGGTCTCCCAACCGCTCCTCCATATATTTTTTTCTTGTAATATATATAAATAACCTTAAACTTTGAACTATGAATGGAAAGTGGTAGTGTACCTTGGCTTAAAAAACTTCAATTTTGTATCAGAGCCTTTGCATCGGTGCATGAGATTAGAATTCTTGATTTCTTTTCTCACGAAGTAAAGGGCTAAGAGTAAATTGTACGATTGTGTTGGGAGTGGCCATCTTTCTCTTTCTCTTTTTCTTGCTATCTTTTCTATTTTCGGCATCTTTTCAAAGATACATTGGCCAGCATGCATAGATTAGTCATTCTGGCTGTCCAGGTTGGTACATTTGTATGAAATTGGAAGAGACCATGAGTTCATCATGGATCTAATGGCATGTGTCCGTCACAGACCAACCGAGGTAAACAAACAAACCAACAAAAATATAAAAACTCACGTTTATCTGTCAGCAGATTTCTGTTGAGCGTTCCCGCAGCAGCTGTCATCTTGACCGCTCTAAAGGCTTTAATAAGTGTGCTAAATGTTGCTCCATCTTCCTCACTAGCACTCTGTTTCCACTTCTCCAGGAGATAGTATCGCTGCTCATCGAAGTCTCTCTGATGTGGAAGGAGAGAAAGATTGAGGACTTCTGTCTCCGTGAGTCCAAAGAGATGTTTTGCCAAAGGAAGAACAAACTGTTTGGGGATGTCTTTTGATATTGTGCGTAGAATGACATCCTTCTGCAATTCTTCATCTGTGAATTCATCTTGTACTTCTGGTGGTGCTGGGTCCTCTTTGTCCTGTTTGATAATAACAAAATCAAATGGTAGATCAAGTAAGAATATTCTCCAGACTTCTGCTAACTACATAAAGGGGCATTGGACAACATTTTGAAATTTTGTTTGTGGATGATTTACACTTCCTATCTTAGAAAATAACAGTCAATTACCAGATATCGGGAAAATTTTGATCAACTAAACCTTCAAAAAAGTCACAAATTTGAATTTTATTTTATTTGTTGTTTTGGGTATGGGGCCTATTCTCTAAACGTATTTATTGATGCTATACAATGAGAAAGAGCTAAAAGATTTGGTTGTAAACCATTCCTTTCACATCATAGATTGCAGGAAAAATAAAAAAAAAGAATTTTTAAATTTTCATTAGACCAATCATGAGAGCATAATTAGAAATAAGAGAATATCCAAATATTTTGATATATAGGGTTTGAATTTGACAATGAAACTTTGCATGCTGTAATTATTACCACTAATACTTCAAATGATGCAAAAATCTCAAAATATGCTGAACTTGTCCAATGCCCATTTAAAGTGTCTCATCCAGCATATCCGGTTCAGAATGTTAAAAGCCAATATTATCAGTTGATAGAGGCCTAAATATTGAGTAACTGTTCAACCAACAAATTCATTTGATCGAAATGAATAAACTTTATCCTGGGTTTATATGTTTATTTGCGTTTTGTGTTATTCAACCATTATGTGGAACCACCAACCTCTGGTTTTGCTGTTATAACGATACCAACGGAGTAGAAATTAAAGGCTTTAACTGGTGGCAGTCAACGTAAGAACTGAGTATTACTCAAAAGTTCGTAATGTTTTTGCTCGCAAGTAAAATTACAGTCATCTTTAAAAGCATATTGAAAAAATTGTCAAATCTGTAAAATTTAATCAAAACGGTCTATTGTTGTAAAATGAAGTGAACATAGCTTCTGAAAACCATTCCTATAACTTATTTCCATGACATTACATAATTATATGAAACACTTCTTTGCCTGTAAATAATGGAATGGGTGTTACACATAATCTACGGTATTCCATATCCAATACTCACTTTAGCCAATGTGATAGCAGATGTTGATACTGTTTTCCCTAGCACACTTTCTAGATTATTTGGGGCCACATGTCTATACTAACTTTAGCTAATGTGATAGCAGACGTTTATACTGTTTTCCCTAGCACACTTTCTAGATTATTTAGGGCCACTTGTCTATACT
>JXSR01S051952.1:457-11658 GCA_000969725.1 Ophiothrix spiculata
TCTGGGCTGTTGACATTATTTGTTCAGGACAAAGGCCAGCTGCTGATTGAGTTTTGAAGCGCCCTAACTCCACAGGGTAGGGGTACTGGTACTGGTACTCAAATTTGGTTTGGTAGGGACGTGCCTCTGGGAAATTTGGAAAGCAACCCATCCAAATACCGATTTTTATGAAAAATTGACCCATTCATATACCAAATATTCTAAATTTTGAGCCAAATTAAATCAAAAATCTCTTTTTTTTTGTCCAAATTAGATCTATTTTGGCAAAATTTTCTAACATTTTGAGAAGAAATGTCCAAATTTGCAGCATTTGGCTCAAATTTTTGAAAATAAAACCCAGCAAAATACCATATTTTGCGAAGAAAAAGTACCGATTGGAATACCAGAAAGTCTGATTTTGCTACCCGAATTTGTGGCACGTCCCATAACCCCTTTTGTACTAAGTAGCACCTCCCCCCCGGGTTGACACTAGCATTACATAGTTATTTTTTTCCTTCAATAATCACAGCAAATTACATCCAAAGTTCAGATAGTTGATGATTCCCCAGAATGGATTGACATCTCTTACACAGCACACTGTCTGAACGGTGAAGTCACAGCAGGATCATCAGAATGTAACGGGCTCAAACTGGGCGACACAGTGAGTTTTGAGTTAGATATTGAAGCTACATCATGTCCTGAACACCGGGAACATAGGTAAGAAATAGCCTGAATCCTAAACAGACTCGCCTAGATATTCTTCCAGTTTTATTTCTGGTAAATTTTCCTTAAAAATGAACCATCCATATACAGAATTGTTCTTATCTGGAGTAAAAGTTATAAAAAATCTCAATTTTTGCCCAGAATTTTGATGCTCCTTTAAGATTTAGAAAAATTTCCAAAAATATGCCAAAAAACCCTTTTGTACAGGCATGTGCCTGCCAGACTTTGAAAAACTGACCATTAGTTTTTGGCTCAAAAACCCAACCATCATTATACCAAATTTGATGGAAAATTTTCCAAAAAAGCACCCAATTTATGAAAATTGGGTATTTTCATCTGAGACGAAAACCGCCCGATCGCTATACCAAATATGTCAAGACCCACCCCAATAGGCAGGCACATATACGTATACCTTGTCATTGTAAGTTACTCGCGCATTTATTAATCTAAGTTTGGAATATTGTTTTTAAAGGAAACAAAATCCTGTGTTCAAATTAATGGTTCTCCCCCACCTTCTTGTACATTAACAGGAGTCAAACATATTTTTTGCACTTAAGTGTTAATGAAAAATTGAGCAATTATGTTGTATGATTGATCTAACATGTTGTCTAGACCATTGATCTATGTATCCAATAAGTATAAATTACAAGCCATTTCCTCCTCATAATTTACTTGAATCGTTTCCAATTAAGATATGGTAATCAATGACTTCTCTTTCCCTTATCTATTACATATGGGTTCATTGAACCCCTAAATATTCCCTTTGATATCCCTAGTTCAAAAAACCACATAAGGTCAAAAATTTGAATTTTACTGCATTTCTTTTTTTATAAAGTTTTCAGGAGATTGTTTGCTTTTTTTTTTTTTTCTTACATCGAGAGAAAAAAAAAAGAGCGGCCGGAAAAAAAAAGTGACCTAAAAACGTAATTTAAAAAAAAAAAAGATTTCCGCGTGCGCATAGCCTTTTTGACTAAAAAAAACCCGTGTATCACTTAGGGTTTTGGGCCTTAAAGACTATTGCCCGTATTCCAGAGAGGTGTTTAGCTAAACCACGGTTTAACTGAACTTCAATTGTTCAGGAATGATACATACCATTGCAGCTTTCAAGTGGAAAAGTTCAATGAGCCGTGCTGTTGAGGAGAATTAAAACTGTAGTTTAGCTAAACTCCTTTCTGGAATATGGGCCTAAATGTTGGGTCCATTATAAAAAAATAATTGTTTGGTTGTCCTCCACAACTTTTTCTGAGTTGGAGCGGGTGGGCAGAAAAACTTTTTGTACTGAACAAGGTATAAATTGTAGATATGTAAATTGGGACATTTACCTATTATACCTCTTCGTTGTGTTTTAAACTTGATAATTAAGTGTCAAAAACTATTTTTTACTATATTTAGTATACCAAATTCACCCCTCCCTCCCCCCCAAAAAAAAATAAAATTGGAATTTCAAAAATTTGGTGCAGGATTCTTTTGTTCAGTAAAACAACTTTTCCCAAGTTTCAGAATTAGGGGCAGGCGGTTGAGGACAACCAAACAATATTTTTTTTGCCGTAACAAATTTCTTGTAGAATAAGTAGTCACGTATTCTTACCATTACCGGGTATACTAATATTTATTTTTGCTTGGGAAGTTGAAGCCTTACAATCCATAAAAAGTGTTTATCATTGCTTGAAAACTAATTAAATAAACTAGATAAATTAATGTAAAAACTTCAGTTTTCAAGTTATGTTGAAAACTATTTTCAGAATTGGCAAAGCTCCAACTTACCTTGATTTGTTTTTTCCATGCTTATTTTCATTTGTCTTGCCTCAGTTTTACAGTTCGACCAATCGGATTCAACGAAGATCTGACCATCATGCTAGATATCATGTGTTCCTGTGACTGTGAAAGCGAAGGGGTGAGTTTATAATTTGTTGAAATATGAGTCTTTTATTTTGAAAAAATACCCCCAAAAGAATGCCCTTTTTCAGAAAAAATACCCGTATAAGTTAGGGTCGTATAAAAGAAGACATCAGGACCTTACCATCATGCCTGGCTTCTATTGGGATATTTTGTACAGGTTTTAATGAGATGGTTTAGGGATGAAACATTGCACAATCATCAGACCTCATCCTAATTTTGCATTTCAGATATGTTTCATCCCTAAACCCTCTCATCACAACCAATACAAAAAATCCCATTGGAAGCAAGGCATGATGGGAAGGTCTTGATGTCTTCTTTTAGGTTGTATCATCTGAATCGAAAGACACTGTTTTTGCTTTTAATTTGCATGTGGAATATCTCTTTGTCAGTTATTTATTGCAGTTTTTGGCAAATTTGTATAATTTTTTCGGCTGTATAAATTTAATGCCTACATTGTTTTTCTACATTAAGTCTATATTGTTATCCATCCCGCATTTAGCTGGCTGTTCTCATTACTTGACGCCTATATAATTCCATCTCTTCCACGTGTAGGTAGTTAATAGTTCCAGGTGTAGTTATGGTAATGGCACTTTGACGTGCGGAGAGTGTAATTGCAACCCAGGGCGGTATGGAAGATACTGTGAATGTAGCGGTGAGACTGCGCAGACGGATTTTGATATAGTGGATCTAGATGTATGCACAGGGTAAGTTTTACTCTTCCAGGGGGTGTGTAAAGTTATGGTAATGGCACTTTGACGTGCGGAGAGTGTAATTGTAACCCAGGGCTCTATGGAAGATACTGTGAATGTAGCGGTGAGACTGCACAGACGGAATTTGATATTGTGGATCTAGATGTATGCACAGGGTAAGTTTTACTCTTCCGGGGGATGCAGTTATGGTAATGGCACTTTGACGTGCGGAGAGTGTCAGGGCGGTATGGAAGATATTGTGAATGTAGCGGTGAGACTGCGCAGACGGATTTTGATATCGTGGATCTAGATGTATGCACAGGGCAAGTTTTACTCTTCCGGGGGAGGGAATGAGCAGGGGCAATACATGATAAATGATCGAAAACATGGGCAAAATTAGTGGTGATTTTTTGTTAGATGCTGTTTTTTTGGAAAGAGTCAATGGGACTAGTCTAGATCATCCCTGCTACTCTTAACTTTGATTTTTTTTAACATGATAAATAGAATATGTTTTTAATGGCCAAAATATAAAAAATGCTTTGTTTTAAAGCTCGCGAGAGGCTTGAAAATTAATTCGGAATGCGATTTTTTTAAATTCCCAACTTGGGTTTATTTATGGTATATCAACTGTGAATTATAAGTTTTAGCTCCATAAGTTGACATTTCTCAAAGACCAAGCATGGTTACAAATAGAGTAAAGAAGTATTTTATTCCAATCATGATCATGAATTTGATTAGGGTGAGGAAAAGCGTAATTTTCCGAAAAAAATCTGAAATAAAAAAATTACTGCATGTTTTTTTTTCCAAATATCTGATTTTACAAACGTGCATGGCAGCTTTGAGACGAACTATATTTATATTCGGCCTATGATGTAACCAGCAAAAGTTTTCTCAGATCAAACCTGATGGAAAAAGTAACTCTACCTGCTTTGAATATTTGTAATGGTCCAATGTTTTTTATCATTTATATATAATTCAACATGCCATGTTTGGGACGAAGGAATGGTTATGTGCAGAGCCGTGCAATTTGTTTTACAAGACAAAACCCAAACAAGAATGTGACCGGACCATTTTGTGCATGCATTACTAACATTCATTTTCTTATCGTTTCAGACCCAATTCCACTGTGCCTTGTTCAGGACGAGGGGAATGTTTATGTGAACAATGCGTTTGTTTTGCAAGACCAAACCCAAAAGAGAAAGTCACAGGACCGTTTTGTGAATGCGATAACTTTTCTTGCGATAGATATAAAGGAGAGCTTTGTGGAGGTAATGACAAAAAAAAATCTTACAGGAGCATGGTCTGATCTTTCAAAAATCCTATGTCTTCATTTTCATATATAAAGATGATTCAGTTTTCAAATTTCAGATGAATTGGACCATTTTGATTTTATGAGCAATTCTGTATTTCAGGTCTCCATACCGTGCTGTGTAATTTAATTATGTTTACCATAAATATATACATTTTTGCTTATTATTTCCAAAACAAAATATATTTCAGCCATTAAATTTCACACGGATTATAAGAAAAATATGAGCAATGAAATCTCAAAAATCTCTCATACTATGGTAATGAAATCTCAAAAAGTTATAAAAAAATAAAAGCAATTGGATCATACTCTTTTAAAGGTTTATTATAATTGAGTTAGATAGAGATGATGCAGTTTTCATTCTGGCCTAGAAACTAAATTTGAAATATATATATTATATTTCATTGTATTCACATCAGATCTCATTATTACATATGAATATTGAAAACATGCACAAATGCTTTGGATGCAGTTATGGGTCTTATTTGCTCTGAGCCTATTATATGAAACTGAATGGCTCTGAGGTAGTCATTGCCCGCAAAATTAGAGGTCTTGGGGTTAAATCCCGACAGGCCAGGTCAGTTTTCCGCATCAATCTAAAATTATTCATCTTTTTTGTTTTGTTATTACAGGTGATAGAGGGGAATGTATTTGTGATGAAATTACTCGCAGAAGCATATGTAAATGTAAACCTGGCTACATAGGAGAAGCCTGTGAATGCCCAACTAGTTTGGATACTTGTAAAGCAGATAATGGGGTAAGTTATTAGTTTGGATACATGTAAAGCACATACTAATGTAAGATACTTTGGTACTGCAGCTGAGAGTTGGATTTTTTTTTGGAGGTACGCTTCCTCTGAAAAGTACCCTGGCCCGGAATGGGGGGGGGGGGGTACCAAAAAAATAATTTGGTAGGTATGTGCCAGCCCGATATCCAACATAGGGTTTTGGGACTGATTTTTGGTCAAAAAAAGGGTCTATGGAACTAAATTTTTCTGAATTGAGGTACTGTAAATGCCAATATTTCGCGCTCACCCAGTTTTGAACCATTTCGCGCGTTTTTATTTTTGCGCACATGAACATTGGCCAAGTATGGAATTTCATTTGCGACAAATACACATTAATTTTCACGGTGCATTTATTTTCGCGCTAATCCCATTTTGCGCGAAAAGCGTGAAAATAAATGTAGCACAAAAAATACCATTATACAGTATCAGGAACTGCTTTTTTCCCATAAAAATATGACTACTGGAGCTGAAAATAGCTCAAAATTAGGTTGAAAACTATATAAAACACAATGAGTTTTGAGTAATTTTCTTTGAAAATGGGGGTCTTTTGAACTGAAGTATTCTTGAAATGGGTATCTTGGGGAGCAAAATAGGACACTTGAAAAAGTACTTGATGGATTGATTTTAAACAAGTCCTCAAAAATGAGGGTGCGCAATTATTAATGTTGTATCAAATTTGTTAATTGTTCTTATTTCAGGTAATATGTAATGGTTTTGGTGAATGTGAGTGTGGCAAGTGTACATGTGATCCATCATCACCATACCAGGGACCAAAATGTGAACAGTGCAATGTAAGTCTATCCTCCTTGGGTGGGGAGGGGGCTGGCAAGTGAACATGTGATCCAGTGTTCCTGTTAAGGCCGAATGTCGCGAAATTGGTGCAGAAGCTCAAAAAATTGGCGCAAGGGGCTCCTAAAATAAAAAGTCAAAAATAGGATTTTGGTTATACACAACATTCACTTATTTCAGTTAAATTATATTCAAATTTACTCTCATTTTTGAGGTGATCTTTCCGAAATTGGCAATAGCGAGATGTATTTTTTTTTTCTTTCTCATATTCTTGTACTGTACATGTTGTTATCATCAGGCAGGCTTTCACATTTCACTCCCTAAACACTGACCTGACGTAGAGCAGGTAAAAACAACAACCCTAATCACGGACCAGCTTATATTGGACACCCTTTTCACTGACGTATACATTAATAGGGTGTCCAAAGGTGTCTGGGTGCAAAGCCTAGGTGCCAAATTCTGCAGCTCGAATTCAACATTTCTTGTGCATCTCTCTTTATGTTTTCAGACACGTATTGAGTGCGTGCTATGTAGAGTGTTTGGCTCTGGCATGCTCTCGATCTGAAGACATTTCTTTTTAAAGACATTTCTTGTTTGTCTCTTCCTGTTTTCAGACATGTATTGGAGAATGCTCAAAATACACTGAGTGCGTGCTATGTAGAGTGTTTGGCTCTGGCATGCTCTCTGAAGAACAGTGTGATCAATGCAGTATATCAATCGCAACGGAGACCAAGTTATCAGTCGGTAAGTGGTAGCATATAGTCAAGGTGACTGAATTAAATTGCTCTATCATGCCTCCCTGACTTACATTTTATTACATGACTGCAGCGCACTCTATAAATGTTCTCTGACCATGTAGACCCAAGACAGAGACAGTGCCATTTCACCTTTAGCATTATTTCAAGTCCTGCAACAACCTTAATCAGCCCACATTTAACAATGACAGCCATGATCAGTTCCCCAACTTTCAAACAGTTATCCATAAGACAATCAGCAGTCAGTTCCTTGTCCAATGCAATTTCAAGAACACTCAACTTTACTACTATTGTGATATGATCTCTAAACCTTGCCCACCAGGAACTCAAGAACTTACACAACAAACTTATGGACCATAGATATAAAGGAGAGATATTAAACTTTGTGGACTGGTCTGAGTAATAATGTTGTCACTCATGGGGCTTTATTTGGGGGGTATTCGGGTCCGCTCGAGGCAATCATAGACATATCAAGACAAATCATAGTTTCCAATGACCTGACAGTTGTTTGCATAAAACTAGAAATAATCTTATCAGATTGGATTGCGCTTTTATGCAGGTTATTAATAATTATTCATGACCACTTATTCCAGAATCCTCACCTGTTAAATAAAACTATTACTAACATTATTGTTTGCATTTATTTTTCATACCCCAGGCAATACAACAGAAAAGTGCTTTCACAAAGATCGTACGGCAGATAACTGCACCGCTATATTTGCAATAGAAACATTTGAAAATGGGACCACATTAGTCCATGTACAGAAAGAAAAAGGTAGGTCAAAAACTGGGCTTGAAGCCACTGGAGAGGTAACTCACCTTTTAGGCCCTATAAAGTTTTTGGGCCAATAGCCTGGGGGAGGGATGGCTCCCCTAGAAAGAGACATGGTGAGGTAGGGTCCACTTAAAATGTCATCAAGACCACTGCCACGGGGAGGAGTTGCTTTCCTCTAGAAGGTCATCAAGCCAATTGCAGGGGAGAGATAGCTCCCATCTAGAAAGTCATCAAACCGATTCATTGCCATACAAGGGGTTGCTCCCATCTAGAAAGTCATAAAACCCATTTATCGTTAAAAGAGGGGAGGAGTTGCTTCCCATTAGATCCATTGACAATTAAAGGGTGGTTCAGCGTTATAAGTCATCAGGCCAATAGCCAGGAAAGGGGCGACTCCTTCTAGAAGGGCCCCTGGAAAGAAGTGGTTACTACAATATCCATCCCATTCATTGCCAGGAGAGGAGCTGCTCCCCACTAGATGGTCATCAGGCCAATAGCCAGGCCATGGAAGTGGTAGCTCCTTCTATTAAAAAGACCCATGAGGGTTGGCTTCACTCTTATAAAATTAGAATGTTATCAAGCCCATAGCTAGGGGGGGGGGCTACCTGGCTACCTTCAAAAAAAAGTCATTATGCCCATGGCCTGGGATGGGTAGCCTTCCTTATAAAGGTCCCTCCAGAAACAAAGAAACGCCCAATATACATATGTATTTAGGCACATATTTTTGACTTGATTTTTTATGTATTTAGGGTGCATAGTCTGTGACTTTATTTCTTAAAGCAAAAACAAAATAATAATTAAACCATTTCTCTTTCAGATTGTGGTGGTGGTAGAAGTGGTCCATATAAGCCACCAGTAGACATCAAAATTATAGTACTAGCAATCGTGGCCAGTATAGTTCTAATAGGCCTGGCATTATTGCTCATATTGAGACTTTTTATCTATCTGCAAGACAGGCAAGAATTAGCAAGATTTGAGAAGGAAAGGAAAAAAGCACAGTGGGATGAGGTAAGTTAACCCTAACTGACCATCCCATCTCTTCAGATAGGGAGGGTGAAAAATGCATGATTTCACCTGGATTCAAACCCGGGACCTCTCGCTTCCCAAACCCTGTATACCATTAGCAGGCCGTCGCCTTTGCCATACATAACCCCCGTCTATATGACGTATTTGGACTTACCACATTTAAGGTGATTTTTTTGAGCATGGTAAAAAACCTCCAAATTTGATGGGAGTTGATCCATTGGGGACCTAGAATTAAAAACTTATGGAAATGCTCTAAATATAGCTAAAAAAGTATAGTAAAATTCAAAAAAAATGCAAAATTTTACACACAAATGACTCAAATTGAGAGAGAACTAATTTGCAATATATCGTTCTTTGATGTTGGTGGTGTGACTATCCTGAGTTTCCTAAATCCTTAATTTGTACCTCGGATGGATTTACCAGATATAAGATCAAACAAAGCTCCTAGATATAATTTAATACATATTAGAAGATATACAATATCATCAAAACAATTTGTTTTGCCATCACAGGTGTAGAAACAAGACTTTTTGTAAGTTTTCAAACTAGAAACACTGTTTTCACACCACTTTTTTTCGCCGGCGAAAAAAAAATTAAAGTAGGGAAAGAATTGCAATTTTCTCCAATATTCTTTAAAATCATGAAAAACTACTTGTAGGTTATATTACTATAAACATGTTCTATCGATTTAATTAAAAAATATGTAGGTTAAAAATTAGTGGGAGGAATCTAGGCCAGTCCCTTTAAGCATAAAACAAAATGGATCATGGCTTTACTTGGACCTAAAACTTGACCTATCATTTTTGTTAATAACAATATTTCTTTGTTTCGTTTCCCAGGCAACCAATCCACTATTCAAAGCACCGACATCAACATACAAAAACCCCATGTATGGAAAATAACCTCTACTATTGTGTACATAGACAAATCTTTTCTTCTATAAATAGTTATATTTATTTATTAAAAGTTTAGGTGCAAAAGTTGCAATTTTAATTTTTTAGCAATTTGCTCTTTTTATTCACTATTTTTTAAAAATTATTTTTCATGTATTAATATCAAATTGACATTTTGCAATATGCCTCAAAAAATTAAATCACAAAATGCGTAATATTTTCTCACTTTTTTTGTTTATTTCGTTACCTTTGAAATTTGGTACGTATATAAGCCCAATAATTTTCTCCAAAAGGCGATTTTCAGCATTTTAATGTTTTTTGATAAAAGTTAAAACTATCACAAACTATCCAAGAACATGAAAAAACATTCTCTAAAACATCAAAGTAGATGACTTTCACAATTTTCTGTAGTTTTTAGGAAGAAAAATGTAGGCTTGTTCAAAATTGTAGTGTCAAAAAACTTCATTTTGATAGTTTATTCAAAAATGGAGCATTATGTCAATTTGATGCTTTGTTAAATTTAGTATCAAAATTGCAAAACAATGAATTGTGAAGATATCTTGGACTCAACTATTGTAAAAACAACTCATGTGGGTTACTGTCATTGCAAGGTGGACACCATGCTCATACATCGTCATGTGAGTGCAAGAAAGTCGTATCTGCAATAGCTGCCTTACGTCATAAATTTGGATAGCACACTGTATGACCTCCAGTCTTGGGTCAGTGGTTCTTGAAATGGTTCTTCAGCTGAAGAACCATTTCAAGAACCACTACCCAAGACTGGAACATTTGGAGGTAATTTTCACATTCTTGTGACAAGGTGTAAAATAAATATAACTTGGCAGCCATTTCAGATACGACTTTCTTGCACTCACATGAAGAGTCATAACCTTTCAATATGGACCCTAAACAAGTAATTATTCTTCATTCATTTTATACCCTAAACAAGTATTTGTCATGTTTTCTCCACCCTTTACAATTAGGCCCAAGTCTGAAAACACTTTCATTAAAGGTGCAATTCATGATTTTGATGTGACAAAATCATCGCCTGTTTTATAGCTAAATGAGAAGAGGAGTACATTATAAATATATACTGAAAATTTCACTTGATTCCGACCATTCGCTTCCAAGTTACAAGCTTTTCAGCATTTTGAAAATCCCCATAGGCTACTGTGTTGTAATTACTGTCGGGGCCCCGACAATAATTAGAAAATGACACTTTTTCTCATTTTTCTCAAAAATGCAAGCATATATGAAAGAATGGTTTGGGGATCGTAACATATACCAGTAGACTATTCTTATAAGCTAAAAAACTAAGTTTTGATAGAGGTGACCTTGAGGGTGAAAAGTGGATCATGAATTGCTCCTTTAAGTCACAAAGTAGAACTAGTCAAGTTCCTTCATACCAATCATTCCTGTGATCAAAATTATCCTCTGACCTATCCGGTTAATTTAGTGACCAAGTAGCCCTTGTTTCGGGCTGTCAATATTTTTCAATTTAGTGTACACCATGTCTGGTACTCTCTGAATCAAACTAAAGACTTGATGACTCCCAGATGAATTGGATATCTAAACAT
>JXSR01S051957.1:5593-19718 GCA_000969725.1 Ophiothrix spiculata
TAAATATATTAATTGTGTTATGAGCAACATTTTGTCTGTCTTCAAAATTGTGTAGTATTGAGCACAAACTGGTTTCATGTTCTCGGTGAAGGCTGAGATTGCACATGCGTAATCTTGAAAAATCGTTCCTTTACCTACCCCAATGATCTATACAGGCCCGTAGCCAGGATTTTTTCAAGGGGGTGCGGTTTTCAAAAAGTGGACCTTTTGGAGGAATTTTTTTCGTTTTGGTCAACCGTAACCTAATTTTAGTAGTATTTTAGCAGTTTTTCAAGCATTTTGTATAGAATTTTATTTAAAAACGACCTACATTTACTTTTTTTGGTGCTTTAGGTGTTATTTTGGTGGTCATTTATGGAACTTTTGTGGACCTTTTTTGTACATTGTTAAATTTAGGGGGGTGCGAAGCCCCCATCGCACCCCCTCTGGCTACGGGCTTGGATCTATATATCTGGAGGGGAGAAACTCTGCATAATAATATAATAATATCCAGTATTTATACTGCGCTATTCACCGTAGTATCATAGCGCTTGACATTATTACGCTATTATTAGGAAATCATCACAACCATCTCACCTCAACTAGATCGCAATCTTAAGACGCCGACCTATTGGAACTTAGATTGTAATATTCCCCTAACAGCTCCCCAATGCGCTTGGGTCGACGAAGCAATAGAGATTAAATGTCTTGCCCAAGGACATAACCCGTTGGCCGTTGCGGGGCTCGAACTCGCGACCTCATGATTCGGAGTCCTGCATTGTTCCACTAGACCACACGAGCTCTCATGTACGTGTACGGGATGGTTCGAAAACACTAAAAAAAGGCTAAAATACAACTGTATCAACAGTTTTAATATAACAACCATCGCAACATCATTTCGTCACTAGTAACATCTCTTACAATCTCATTGCGCGAGCCAACATTGGTGTTTGGCACAAATTGTGCCTTGTAATATGTTTTAAATTAACTCCAGGAGCTTTGTTTGATC
Organism: Ophiothrix spiculata; assembly: GCA_000969725.1. Classification (NCBI taxonomy): domain Eukaryota; kingdom Metazoa; phylum Echinodermata; class Ophiuroidea; order Amphilepidida; family Ophiotrichidae; genus Ophiothrix; species Ophiothrix spiculata. The sequence continues at coordinate 6,582 of JXSR01S051957.1, forward strand.
TTTTATCAGTTACTTTCTTTTATGACGTTCATTGAATGTGCAGACGATCAATGCTTATGACAAAAGGCAGTATCTAAATACATGTGCATACAATCTTTTGCAATGGGAGTGGATTGCTTTATGTATGTGCGAAGTGTTGTATTTGCGCTTACTATCTTTTTGCCTGGTACGGCGATTTACAAAGCCGTTTGTCTGGAGACTGATGCCTTAATTAGCCACTTATGGATTCCTGTAATCCTAATTAGACAAAACAAAATAATGCCTTTGGTTGGCCGGTATTTACCATGGAGGAATGTTACTGGGAAATGTCAGGTTTATATAAGAGGGTCATTCAATAAGTTTTGGATCTAACATGGTTTCTGCTTACAACATTATTTGTAAACAAAATAATGCCTTTGATTGGCCACTGTTTACCGTGGAAGAATGTTATTGGGAAATGTCAGGTTTATATAAGGGTCATTTATTAAGTTTTGGATCTAACACAGTTTCTGCTTAAAGCATTATTTGTAAACAAAATAAATGCCTTTGGTTGGACAGTGTTTACTGTGTACGAATGTTAGCGGGAAATGTCAGGTTTATATAAGAGGGTCATTCAATAAGTTTTGGATCTAACATGGTTTCTGCTCACAGCATTATTTGTGCAAAATAAAATTATGTTTTTGGTTGGACAGTGTTCAAAATTTTTGCAAATTGATTTTAAGTAAAGTAAAGCGGAAGATATGCTTTGTCATTTTTATAGTTTGTAGACATTTTCATTCAAAATTTTTCTCATGGTGATTGGTTTTTAAGAATGGTGTAAACTTTCATTCTGATTGAACATTTTCCCATGTACAATGTCACCATTGTGTAAATCATAACCATCATTGCAAGAAGAGATCTAAATATATTAATTGTGTTATGAGCAACATTTTGGGGCAGTTAAGCTTCATCTATTTAATTTTTTTAAGTGGGGGCGATTGGTGTGCTGTAGTAATATTTTTTTTGCCCTCTTCCATCTTTACAAAGGGGCCTTTAAAAAAAAAAACTAGGGGGCAATTGGCCCTCCGCCCTCTTGTATTTTGACCCGTGGTGTGATAGCAAAACACAATTAATTACCTGTGAATAATTGCACTTCCCGGTATTTTTGACCTTCAAAAGGTAAGGTATAGGTTATGCATTAATGTGTTTTATTATGAAAAAGCAAAATTGGATCTTTTCACCATATTTTTACTTTAGCAGCCATTTATTAAAATTTTTCAATCATGACTTTCCGTTTATTTTGCCAAAGCACATGTTTAAATTAAGATTTAGGGTGAAAAATGTCCAGTCTTTTTTACCAATCAGGCAAAATTTATCCGTAATTATGTTCACAGAAAATAAACAGGATGGACATTGGAATCCCTAAAATGATAATAGAAAATAAATTCAGAACTGAAAGGGTTATTACATCTATGGAATGATACATTCATGACATTTATGAAATCCTTATTATGATGATAGAAAATAAATTCAGAACCAAAAGGGTTAATAAATCCATGGATAGATACATTCATGACATTTATGAAATCCGTAACATGATAATAGAAAATACATTCAGAACCGAAAGGGTTAATACATCCATGGAAAGATACATTCATGACATTTTACACCTGAAATAATTCTGGTTTACAAAAATTCTTTCTAATTTTCTAATTCTGAATCTCAAGCAGAGTACTGTATTATAGAGGAATATTTTGGCGGGGTAAAATTTTCACTGTTTAGACTGAGCCAAATATTTTGGAGTGTATTATTTTGACGGTTTCAAGCATCTGTCCATTGATGTCTATGTATAAATACTACTTAGCGGGGTTTAATTTTTACAGTTGAGAAGTCAACAGCCAAAAGAGTGAAAATAAAACCCCAGCGAAAATTTCCCTACATACAGTAAACCCAAATCATATGAGCTAAATTGAGAGAGACATAGAACATATGCACTGAGCTGCTCTGCGTTATATTAATACGTCCCGGGATTGAAACGAAGCTGGAATAGATGTAATTGCACGCTTTTCCTGTTTATGTGCATCGAATTGCTAGAGGAGGATTGTTTGTGAGTTACGAAGGTTCACTAAACTCGCTTGAATGGTAATGTATGATGAAAGGGTGATTCAAAATGTTTTGCATATAATATTTTCTGGTAAAGGAGGATTGTTTGTGAGTTTGAAGGTTCACTAAACTTGCTTGAATGGTTATGTATGATGAAAGGGTGATTCAAAAAGTTTTGCATATAATCTTTTCTGGTAAAGGAGGATTGTTTGTGTGTTACAAACGTTCACTAAACTCGCTTGAATGGTAATGTATGAAAGGGTGATTCAAAAAGTTTGAATGGTAATGTATGAAAGGGTGATTCAAAAAGTTTTGCATATAATCTTTTCTGGTAGTGGAGGATTGTTTGTGTGTTACGAAGGTTCATTAAACTCGCTTGAAATAGTAATGTATGAAAGTGATTCAAAAAGTTTTGCATATAATCTTTTCTGGTAGAGAAGGGTTGTTTGTGAGTTACAAAGGTTCACTAAACTCGCTTGAAAGGTAAAGTATGAAAAATGATTCAAAAAGTTTTGCATATAATCTTTTCTGGTAAAGGAGGGTTGTTTGCGAGTTACCAAGGTTCACTAAACTTGCTTGAATGTTAATGTATGCAAGGGTGATTCAAAAAGTTTTGCAAATAATCTTTTCTGGTAGAAGATTGTTTGTGAGTTATAAAGGAAAGGGCAAAATATAAAAAAAATATTTCTGAGACATCTCATAACATTTCAAAAAGATTTTTGTTAACTAGAATTTTTTTACAGTAGACTAGCTATCTCATTCTTTGGCAGGGAGGTGTAATGATGATGTGAGTACTGTGCAAACAACAGTGGCCAGTATGTTGATTAAAATGTGACAACAGCTTCAAAATATGCACCCTTGGTAACACTAGTGATGTTTTCAGTTTTGGTAATCCATTGTAATCTTTTGGTATCTACTAATCTGTTAATGATAAAAAATGTCATTCTATCACTTTGAATTATTACCTTTGAGTATTACCATTGTTCAGTCAACCAGCAAGTGATAAATGTTAGATTTATATGTATACATAAAATAATGCATATGGCCTTGCATCACAAATAGGTCCTTCAAATATGATGGATTTGTTACATATTACCCTAAAAAATTGTAGAAAACATGCATTTTTGCTAAAACATAATCACGTATTTGGGAAAGTTTGGTATCATATGAAAGGTCTATTTATACTCTAGGGATGTACAAAAAGTGAACTTCTCATGATTTTAATTAATGAAGTTATACTTGAAAAAGCAATTAGGGAACACGATGGATCGGGTGGAGGCGGCGACGGTGGAGGCGGCGCGCATAGGATTACATGCAAAAGTGTATAAAAGTTATGATTTATAAACACATGTATCATTAAAAATAAAAATGCTGGGATCATGATTTTTTGAATATAGTTCAATGAGATATGTATATTGCTAAAGCATGTATTGAATATTGACATGTCATCCAAATTTTGTTGTTTCTTAATGGTTTATATGTGGGTAATTTTCTCTATACATTACTGTACAAAACATGCATTTACACTCAAAAAACTTTAAAACGACATATCTTTTGACCGAGTCGACGTAAATGATAAAAGGTATACATTATTTCAGAGGAAATTTGTCGAGGAATCCAATTATGTGATTGATTTTTAGGTAGTGTATACACGAAAAAAAATTTGACCGAAAACGTCCCAAAAATTAATGAGTCGTATCATAGATTTTGACCATCCTCAATATTTTGACCACAATGAAATTGGTCACCAAATGAATTATTTTATGGAAGGCTATCATTACATCCTTCAAGTAATGATTTTATCATCTGGATACACCTTTCCCCAACAAAATCTCATTGTTCCAAGTTGGTTGACCAAAATGCACTTTTATTTTATTTTGCACCCTGTATAATTTTTACCCATCCCTAAAAATTAGACTTATTCAGGTAAAATTGAAATCGTCGGAATGTAAGCTTTACAGCAATATCAATCTTTGTAGGTTTTAAGTGTATATATTCAAAGTTACGATCCATTGAATACAAATTGGCATGGTTTTACCAATGTTTTTGTGTGAAACAAAAAATATGACCAGTTCATGACTTACGTCCCTATATTGCATCATCAGAAATAGCTAGAAGTTGTCTAGAATTATTCATTGTCTTTATAAACATACCATGAGGTGTTACTGAGGTGAAAATTAACTCTTGTAAAATAACCTGTTTTCTATTGTTGAACATTAGAAGATTACAAAAAATGAATTTCACAGAAAGTAGTACAAGAAATCTTAAAGCGTGTAATTTTACAAAATTGTAACTTTCCCACTTCCAAAATGTTTTGTAAATAGGCCACAAAATAGGGTTACATTGACCAGTGGACACAATGAAAAGGAATTACAATTCATATATATGCTTAATTTACTAAAGCTGAAAAAATTGTTTACAACACACTTGAACACAGGCAGTGAGTAAAATGTCACAATATTTATCATTGCCCTGAGACATAGTGCGAGTGTAATCTCTCTCACTCTCTCTCTCTCACTCAAGTTTGTACTTTTGCCCAAAGTAAATTATGAAAAATGATGTAATAACTTGTATTAAATGCATCTGTTCCAAAACCAGAACAAAGGTGGTCGGAAAATAGGTGTGGGTTAGCACTTCAGTTCTGGTCTCGTATGCTAGTGTGTATCGTTATAGCTTTATATCCTTGTACCCATGTTCAATTCGTCTATCTCTCAACTTTAGATATATATTGTATATTAGATAGATGGTCGCAGCAGGAATGCTCCTGATCAATGGGTTGTCTCGTATTCTGTTTATGTGTTTGTGTGTTGTACCGGAACCTTCTGCCACGGGTACTTGGTTATTAAAACTCTCAGTTTATCTGAGAGGCTGGGTAGCTCAGTAGTTAGAGCGCTCGCATGGCAAGCGAGAGGTCCGGGGTTCGAGTCCCTGTTCGACCAGGATTTTTTTCAAATAAATGAAATCCTGGCCTGTTTGTGATTTGTCTGATTGTTATTAATGTTCTAGCGTACGATGCGTATTTCTCCTTTCTCTTATTTGATTATGTATTAGAAATACGGTAGCATCAGTTCTGGTCTCGTGTGTATCGTTATAGCTTTATATCCTTGTACACATGTTCAGTTCGTCTATCTCTCAACTGTAAATACACTTTAGTCGCGTTTACAGAATCGGACATAAGTTACTTGTGACTGGTCATAACTTGTGTCTGTAATAGCATTGGACATAAAGTTGCAGTGAGAACGATCGTCGGATATAACTCTATCGGGACTTATATAACTCTATCGAGACTTATATCCGACGATTTATATCCGAAGAAGAGCAGACATAAGTCCGGTAATATTAAATACATGTAAACTGTTGTCGGACATAACTGCGACCTTTTGAAAGGTCAACAACTTAACTATTTTGCAAAGAATACATGACATATATAGGGCCTTATATTCATCTTTGTAAAATGAAATAATTATAATCAACCTAGGCTATAGAATAAAATGATAGATAAGCCTGGAATGTATTTAAAAATAGCCAGAAATGCATGATTTATAGGCAATGAAATGTCAGATTCAAAACTAAATGGGTATGAAAGTTTGAAATTTCTACACCATTTCTGGTTTGTTGTTACCGGTAATAAACATATTGGACTTTAAAAAGTCGAATATAAGTGCTAATACTGACTAATGTGGACGCGTTGGTGGATTAACGGAAAATGCTTCATTGCGTCGGGAAAGTCTGGGAAAGATATGACCGGTAATAACTTTATGTATGAACGCAGCTTATATTGCTGATACCCCTTCAATGATAAAGGTTTTTTATGTATATTTCCTTTGTAGCTAGCCTTCCACGTTCTTTAAGTGATATAAATATGTCAGAAATATTCACTGCTATACAGCGTGAGTCAAAACGAAGTTGACCAAAACAAAATTGTATAACAAAAGAACTACTGATATTGAAAACAATTGTTAAGTACCTTGGAAAAATGTGTAGACTCTTCTGCTTCTTTTAAAAGAAGAATGAAAGAAATCGGTAATTCCTAAAAGAAATTATGCTTGGTTTAGTAAAAAAACTAATTTTACATGCTGTCCATGGAATAAAAAAGCAAACCAATTAAATTTGAAAAATGCGTTCCTAAATATTGTTTTGTAGATTCTAAAATGCAAAATGTTTCGAAATTTTACCAAAGCACAATTTAGTTAGCTTTCCCATAAAATTTGGACCAAAAAACCATGATTTTGGACCCTTTTTGGACTGTTTTGGACCATAGGGCCAAAATGTGTCAATGACACGTTTTGGTCCAAAAATTACCTCACCATCATGTTCAGTATGCAAATCTGCTTCCAGAAATATATACTTTTATTTGGATTTAATTACCCGTTGCAGGGCAAAAACCATTACAGAGCAAAAACCATTTCTGAAAATGAAGTGTTGACAGGGTCCCTTAAAGATCAGCATATCATGGTGACAGATTGACCACTCTCCTTGGTTCATTGATTTAATAAATATCAGTCAAAGGAAGGGTAGGATATTCATAAACAAATATTTACTCTGGTTTATCAAGTGTTTACTTAGCATTTTTAATTGGTTTGCTTATTTATTCCATGGACAGCTTGAAAAAAGAGGGTTTTTTTACTAAACCAAGCATAACTTCTCTTAGGAATTACCGATTTCCTTCATTCTTCTTTTAAAAGAAGCAGTAGAGTCTGTACATTTCCCAGATGCTCAACAATTATTTTAAATATCTTTAATTCTTTTATTATACAGTTTTGAATCTTGGTCAACTTCATTTTGACTCACGCTGTATAAAAGTTGGACCAATTTGACTTTTTTGCTAAAATCATTGACATCAGACTGAATATGATTTTAACTTCAACTATCACATTTGTGTGAAAAATTTAAATCCTTCATTTATAAATGTGATCTTTGTCAGCAAGGAATAACCAAGGTCAATCTGTCAAAGACGATGATGGCAATGATGATTCAAAATGGATGCAAGGATGCCCGGGGGGCCACTCAGCTTTAAACTTGAAACCTTTTCACAAGCAAAACTAGGATACTAGGGTATCAAAACAGGCAATATTTCAAGACTTTAGGGTTTGTATTTTAACAACCAATCCTTGTTTAGGGTATATTTAGAACAACTACCCATTTTATGCCAGTATTTGTAATCATATTTCAACAATTTGGTCAAAAACATTGCTTGATTTGTTCCTTCTTTTCCTTGCTTTTGGTATTTTTATGACCAAATCAATGTCTAAGAATGATGTATTTTATATCAGTGACCATGCTTAGGGTACTTTCTTACCCTCAAAATCCTTGTTTAGGGTACTGTAAACGCCAATATTTTACCGCTCAGTAATTTTCGCGCACGGCCAATTTTGGACCATTTCGCACATTATTATTTTCGCACACGTGAACATTGGGTTAGTATGGGATTTCCTTTGCAACGAATACACATTAATTTCCGCAGTGCATTTATTTTAGTGCGCAAGCATTTATTTTCGCACTTTCTTCTTTTTGCGCAAAAAGCGCAAAAATAAATGAAGCGTGAAAAATACCACTTATACAGTTTCTGTGACAAATAACAAGGAATCCTAAGTTGGGGTATTTTTAGAGGGTTAATTAATGCGCAAAAACCCAGGTTTCACAAATGAGTGGCACCCCCGGGATGAAAAGATGACAAAATCCACCTGCCTGACTCCACTCACTTAAGCCAAGTAAAATGAAATTATGTTTCTTGCCATGATTTTTTGGAAAAATATCAGAAGAGGTCTTTTTATATTTTTATCGACCAGTATCTCAAAATAACTTACTTAGCAAAAGGATATTGCCAATTATAAGAGGCTGGGTGGTAAAATCATTAAAAACAGGCTGTGATTTTAAAAGATTTTCACAATCTTGCAGCGGGGGGGGGGGGGGGGCATAGAAAATAAAACCATTCATCGTCCCATGTTAATCATTGTAATTTAGATTTATCTTTCTTTTAAAATGATACAAGCGCAAGCATGTTACACTAACATGGAATTGTACAACGCAATACGCAGCGTGCAACTAGACGAGATTAATGAATGCGTATAAGTTAACAATTCTCCAATTAGGCCTAAAAAAAAATTGTTTGATTGGCGTAACCCGACCTACCCTAATTTTACCACCGACCCTAGATATTTTTATTTTTTTGAGCATGGTAAAAAACCTCCAAATCCCAAAATTGATGGGAATTGATTCATTGGAGCCCAAGATATGGCTTGCAGGACATTCAAAAAGGCAAATAAAAGTTGTGTTACAGAAAAAGTGAAGATGTTTTTGTATATGTGCCATATATTTTGTGTTCTTGTATGTAAAACATAGAGTTAGAAAAAAAAAATATTAAAAAAAAAAAAAATCCGACCTACCTACCCTATTTTTTTTTCTATGTTACACCAATCAAACAATTATTTTTTTTTGGCCTTAGATTCACAATTTCATCATGTACTTAAAGTAGAGTGTATGAATCGAAAATACTCTACAGCTGGCCATGCCTAAGATATAGCCATCGAATAGCGTATAGCAATACCTTATACTTCCATGTGATCGCAGCCTAAGACCCACCTGCAAGGAGGTCGTTCACTTAGCTGCCATTCATTAGCACAGTGCCGCATGTATATTACTAGTATCAGATATAAAGGTAAAATACAGGGTGTCTACAAAGTCTTAGCAAGGTCAAAATTATCAAGATGATGAGGAAAAATTGATGTGAATGACAAGGAACTGAATTGTGGCTGGTCACTCAGCTGGCATTGATTAGTACAGTGCTAGATACATATCAGGCTCATTCTCAGATAAAGCGTGCAACTTTGCCGTTTTGGTGTCGCTCATGTTCGTGTTACTAGTTTAGCGTTGTTACGCCTATTACAAATAATTTGAGTGATCTAGTTGATACATTAAAGTCACATTAGTAACATGTGTGAAGCTAAACATTATAGCATGCCAGGAAAGTAGATAACGATTAATCTGAAAATGCAAAATCATTACTTTTCCCCATGTCGCCAGCCAGACTTTTTACGTTTTATGTGGCCCCGTTCCTAAAATATTTGGGCATTTCAAATGCAATGCATATTTTTTAATAGCCCGTAATAGGTATTAGTAATGACATATAAAGTTTAATTATATTAAGTATTTAATATGACATAATAGCTTTTTGAATCATGTCGCCAATATTGCAAACAGATACGAACCAAATTCTAAAATCGATAACAAAGTGTGAAAATCAATATGTTGATGGATGATTCCGCATTAGATTTATCAAGTAAACTTCAGTCTTGAATAACATATATTTTATATAGAATTATATATTTACAGTAATGATTTACAGGGATATTAATATCAAAAAAAACCTATGTGACTGTCACGTCGCAACAGATACGAACCACACATTTTGTCGCCTTTTTCGCAAAACGCGGTACACTATGAGCGAAATACTACACCACAGTGTAGTATGTGTAGAGCTTCTAATTTAGTGTAAAGATCAAGTTTTTAAGAAAACTAATTTTCTCAATAATGAATATTTAAAAAAAGATTCCAACAGATACGAACCGACAGATACGAACATTAGGTATAGGGAATACAATGGTTAAAAATCAAGTATTTTTAAAACATCTCCCATGCACTTTTTTTTCTTCAGAAGCCATAAGAGTTTATAATTTTGTATGTTTTTCATGAGTTGTTAGTAGTCGAAATTTCAACATTTCTCTAACCAAAGTTGCACGGTTTATCGGAGAATGAGCCATCAGATATCAAGGTAAAATACAGGGTGGCCAAAAAATCATAGCAAGGTCAAAATAATCAAGATGATGATGCAAAATTGATCTGAATGACAAGGAAATGACTTTTAAGACCCACCTGCGAGGAGGCCAGTCACTCAGCTGGCATTGATTAGCATAGTGCTACATACATGTACATATCAGATATCAAGGTAAAATACAGGGTGTCCAAAAAGTCTTAGCAAGGTCAAACTGATCAAGATGATGATGCAGGATTGATGGAGATGACTTGTAAGACCTGCTAGGAGGTTGTTCACTTATAATTAGCTGTAGCTGATATTGATTAGCACAGTGCTACATACAAATCATAGGGTGTCCAAAAAAGTCTCAGAACCAAAGTCAAACTGATTATGATGATGCAAAATTGATGAGGAAAATGACAAGATGACTTATCACAGCCCACCTACAGAAGGCAGTTCACTGGGCATAGACAAGCACAATGCTCCACAGATATCAGATATTGAAGTAAATAAAGGGTGTATCGAAAGTATCAAAAGTCCCAGAACCAAGGTCAAAAACGATCATGATGATGCAAAATTGATGAGGAAAATAACAAGACAATTTATCACAGCCCACCTACAGAAGGCAGTTCACTTGGTCCAATTCAACATTACAATTTTTGAAATGATCTCCGATATTCATAGTGTGCTTCAAAAATTGATTTTGAAATTAGAATATGTTAATTCATATACTGTAAGGTACACTCCCGGTCAAAAGTGTTTGCGTATGCTTAAATACGTAATAAAAAACATGATTATTATATCAAACGACCAAGACTCAATAATTCATGTTTTATTGGTACATGTACTTAATGTATCCAATAAATAAGCACTTTACATTTCCTCGGATATTTGATCTTCGATTTCCTAGACCATATATACAAATACACCACACCCACTTTTTGATATGTATCTGTTGTTTATTTTCCAATGCTCGTTATTACCGTGTAGCCGTGAAGAACATTTTCAGGTAATAAGTTTTCCAACAAATGTGCAATCATGGATTTAAACTCTGTTTATTATGTGCAGAAGAACGTACACATAATGTTTAGCATGCCATATTTTCAAATACGGTAAATGCAATTCTTGTTGAGTTTTTTAGATCTATGTATGTAAAATATAAATCCGAAAAAATATGGCGTAAATGATGAACGGTTCTCGAGATATGGCTGGTTAAAGGATTTGTGCGCAAACACTTTTGACCGGGAGTGTACATAAATTCACGTACCAGAGTAAATGAATTACAACCTTATGGCAAACTGATGGCAAAATCATACTGTGTAAGTGGTAAGTGGTATTTTTTGCGCTACATTTATTTTCGCACTTCTCACGCAAAAATGAAGAAAATGCGAAAATAAATGTACCGCAGAAATTTATGTGTATTTGTTGCAAAGGAAATTCATACTAGCCCAATTTTCAAGTGCGCGAAACTAAACAACGCACGAAATGGTCCAAAATTGGCAGTGCGCGAAAATTACTGAGCGCGAAAATATTGGCGTTTACAGTATCAAAATGCAATTTAAGTAAAGTGGCTTGAAAAAGTTATCACTTTATAATAGTCTCTGGAGTGTCTTCTTAATTGTACAGGTTTGATAAATTTATGCGACAACATGGATTTTAGCAACGAGATTGATGATGCCACTGCTATGGCTATTAATAGGTTAATGGAGTGGAAAGGGATGTCCACATGAGAACAATGGAGAGACAAGGAGACAAGGGGGTATTCATATGATCAACAAAAGGCCACTACTAAAGTCATCATTTGTGGTATCTTCGTAAGTGAACAGGTTTTATAAATTTATGCGACAACAGGGATTTTAGCAACGAGATTGATGATGCCCGCTGCTATGGCTATTAATAAGTTAATGGAGTGGAAAGGGATGTTCACATGAGAACAATGGAGAGACAAGGGGGTATTCATATGATCAACAAAAGGCCAATACTAAAGGTCATTCTTTTTAATGTGGGCACCCATAAATGGTGGATTTGTTACATGGAGAGTGATTTATGCATCAATTTTTGTCATATCATTTCAACAATCAAATGAAATGTCATAATTTTGGTATGATTTTAAAGACAATTTATTTGACTTTCAAGAAATCAAGAATAGAACCTAAATGAAGTGATTAATTGAGCTTAATGACCCGTTAAAGCTACTTAGCCAGGGTGGAGTTGGGTGAGGTTGAGGTGGGTGAGGTTGAGGCATCATGAAAATTGTGCATGAATTGTTCTGTCATATCTCCTTAAAAATCCATTGAAGTGTCACAAATCTTATATGATTTTAAAGGCTAGTTATTGTTTATCAAAAACAAGTTGGAATTAACACGAATAAAATTGATTATTAACGCTATTAACAAGTACAAGTCAATAAGCTAATTTAGCCAGACATGAAAACAGGCATAAATGTGGTTGGCGTGGATGAGATACGTACATTGTGCATCAAATGTTGTCACAACTTTTCAATAATCGTATGAAATGTCATAAATTTGGTATGATTTTGAAGATGATGTATTAGCCTATAAAATCAATTGAACATATTAGCCAAATAAAGGTATTAATTAACTCTAATCAACGATTACCAGGAAGGAGTTAGGTATGCATGAAGTATATGAGATGAAACGCAAATGGGCCTCACCTCAAAAAGGATGACCTAAAGTCATCATTTGTAATATCTTTGTAAGTGAACAGGTTTGATAAATTTATGCGACAACAGGGATTTTAGCAACAAGATTGATGATGCCCACTGCTATGGCTATTAATAAGTTAATGGAGTGGAAAGGGATGTTCACATGAGAACACTTAATGGAGAGACAAGGGGGTATTCATATGATCAACAAAGGGCCAATATTAAAGTCATCATTTGTGATATCTTCGTAAGTGAACAAGTTTGATAAATTTACACAACAACAGGGATTTTAGCAACAAGATTGATAATGCGGCTGTTACTGGCTATTAATAGGTTAATGGAGTGGAAAGGGATGTTCATATGAGAACAATGGAGAGACAAGGGGGTATTCATATGAACAACAAATGGCCAATCCTAAAGTCATCATTTGTGGTATCTTCGTGTAAGTTACCAGGTTTTATCAATTTCTGCAACAACTGATTTTACTGATAAGAATAATGTCATTGTATTGACTACAGTGGTGTTCAAATGAGACAAATGAAGCGTAAAGGGGTGTTCACATGAGCAACAACTAGTTAAATAGATGATATTCTTATGAAATACATTGAATCACTGTCAAAGTCACCCACTATCGTGCATACAACTGTAAATATCCAAA
>JXSR01S051957.1:20728-31039 GCA_000969725.1 Ophiothrix spiculata
AAATATTGTTCAAGTGCTGCGATCCGCAGGACAGGCCCTATATAAATACCTGATTATTATTATTAAGGCTGAACCATAGTCGGCCTCCAAACAAAAATTTCCCTACCAAACATTTGGTAGTGACATCACCAAATATTTGCCATTGAATTTAACCCTTTGAACCCGACGAGCCGGTATACCGGCTCACGTGTACATTTACCCTATACCCGACGAGCCGGTTTACCCGCTTCAAGGTCACGTGTCAGAAACTTGATGTGTGTGTCAACAGACATGGGTAGTTAAAATTTCCAATGGTCTTATTTATATCTGAAGACACTAATAAAACTTTGAACACCTGGTTAATCGGCCATTCTGCTCTTATTTACTTTTACCTCACATTTTCGTAAATTTGATCAAATTTTCAACAAATATGGCTGCGCCCATAGACTACAACGTAAATGTCGAATATGTTTGTCGACATAAATAGTATTTTTTTGTTAATGCTGGTTATTGGAACATTTCAGACTAGTGTAAAATGAAAAGGTAAAGCAAGAAAAATCAAAATAAAAGTAAGTTTAGGCGTTATATTGTGTTTTTTAACTTTCGGGTTGGCCCAGGTCAGCGGTACAGATGCACGTGGAATGGCCAGGGTTCAAGGGGTTAAAGTATGAACGGGTAACAAACATTTGGTCCAATATATATGGCAATTCAACAACATGTGCAATCTAGAGCGAAATTTTATTTGGTCTCAACTCGGTGTCGAAGTTATTTTGTTTGGAGTCACTCGTCGTTTTGACGTCACGACCAAATGTTTGGTAGCAAAAATTTTGTTTGGAGGCCGACTATGTTTTGGCCCTAACAGTTGACGCTGGTTAATCCGGATCCTTTTAATAGGGATTTTTGGTTAATTGTTGTATTCAGCCAGGGAAATGTTTCTTCATGTTCAAAATTGACCTGTAATTGGGACATTCCTCCTGATAAACGGGATCATTTTTTTGTTATTCATTATCAATTCTCAACAAAGAAAAATACTGCCCCCTAGAGTTGAAGTCTTAAAATTGGCTTTATATTAGAGGCTAAAATCAGAAATATTAAAGTCCACTGCACCTGTAAAGGCAAAACACACTAACAAAAATACACACACACACTCATAAAAATTATCTCCACAAGTACTCACAAAGTTCAGACTGCTACTATTCAAAATCCACCACAAAAATGTTCAATCCGTAATTTGTTGCACAAGACATGATATATGATGTCATTTACTTCAGATATTTTCATCCCATAAATTGTTGAACAAGACATGATACATGATGTCATTTTCTTCAGATATTTTCATCCCAAGATTTGTTGCACAAGACATGGTATATGATGTCATTTACTTCAGATATTTCCATCCCGTAATTTGAAGAACAAAACATACATGTCATTTTCTTCAGATATTTTCATCCCGAAATTTTTTGAACAAGGCATGATATGATGTCATTTACTTCAGATATTTTCATCCCGTAATTTGTTGCACAGGACATAATATCTGACGTGATTAATAACATGTTCCTTATCCTCTTGTAACACACTAAAAAAAAAAACACTCATAAAAAATTATCTCCCCACATACTCACAAATTTCAGACTGCTGCTAATCAAAATCCACCTCAAAAATGTTCGGCCCACGATTTGTTGCATAAGACATGATATATGATGTCATTTACTTCACAATTTTCATCCCGTAATTTGTCGCACAAGACATTATACATGATGTCATTTTCTTCAGATATTTTCATCCCAAGATTTGTTGCACAAGACATGATATCTGACGTGATTAATAACATGTTCCTTATCCTCTTGTAACATGATTCATCTGCGATACCTCGCGTCTTTTGTTCCTGATGTGGATTATTGTTGGTACAGCTAAGAAGTGTGTGTATCCCATCATGCATTGCTTCCAATGGCATTGTTTGTATGGGAAATCATGTGAGTAGTTGAAATGCCCATATAAGTCAAAGTTAATTATTGAAATTTTGCATTTTGGCAGAGGAGGGTGGTCGTGTCAACAGTTACTGGTTGCCGGACGGTATACGGTATCGTAGCCGATCCCCGGTGACGTCATGTCCTCTACTGCCTCTGGGCGTGAAGTCGTTGGGATTCGTGGAAAAATACTACTTCCGGGATGATCACTAACATTATTTTCATAATTGGTAAAAAAAATGATAACATAAAAAGTGGGGTTCACGTGTGAACCCCAGCGGATTTGGAATGACATAATTATGTTGATTACTATAAGAACACTTTCGTAATTTTTGGAGGAAAGGTAAAAATATCATCTTTGGAATTTTTTTCTTCAATACCTGAGTCACGTGACCCATTAGAAATACACATAAATTTTACCCCAAATTTGCATTTTAGAAATCCCTCGTCCCTAAATCTAGTGGATGCTATTTATTGTGTCCGCCACCGCCTGCATTTTGGGTATTTTTCATCTCAGCCTCTGTTTCATCCCCAACTACTCACATGACTTCCTGTACAAAATTTCGCACAGGAAGCAATGCATAATGGGATATCTTCTCTTGGTTTGTCTAATGGCATCCCGGCCTCTTGCTTTCTCACACAAAATGAAAAACAGAAATTGATGCAAAACATCTTCCTCAGTTCAGAGCAAGGTTGCTAGTGAGTTATTAAATGGTGGGTTTATTGAAAGAGGACGAGTTGAGGTATAGTGGTAAGTTTTGAAGCAAGGACACAATGAAAAACAGAAACTCAGGATTTAGGAAATACAGGATAGTAAACCATCGTTTATGTCGTTTAGCATCGATACCACCATTTTGTGTATCTATATATGTCAAAAGTTTTGTAAATATTACGACAATCAATACTTACGACAATCGATAACAGCACAATTATAAAGCACACGTTCGGTCGGGCCAAATTTTGACAGTCGGTCGGGTGAGGACAAACAAACATTTTTTGGGTGGGGGGGGGGGCTTATGGAAAGTCATTCTACAATCTAAATGGTGAGATTTTAAAAATGTCAACAATATATTCAACTTTTAACCAATTTCATACATTAAATTTTGATCAAATATTAAATCTCTGCAATTGAATACCACTCCTAGCCTTGATAAATCACAATATTAAATCTATTTAAAAGTGTTAATCCTACTCATCACATTGGCTTATATTTGGATCGTATCAAATTTTAATACCCCTCCAGAGTGAGATTGACACGTCGTTCTTCAGGCTATTCTTGTTATCAATCCACTACTGCCAGTGATTTCAGATTAGTGTCATTAGTGCAATTACAACTGAAGAGGCTATGGCAATATGTGACCCGCCATATTGACAGGTACCTTAACCCTTTCAAGTCTGACCACCTTTTTCTACCCCAGGCTGACGCCATTTTACCTGTAATCTGACACCTAAAGTAAATTACATTTATCTTTAGAAATATTCTACATAATTCAATGAAACATCAGCCTAATAGACCGTTATAAACTGTATACATTGCCTGTGATAGTGTTTTGGAAGGTTAGAGGTCATGAAATTAGTGTCTAGTTAGGGCGTACCCCATACGCCCTTAGCCTGTGGCTGGCAGTAATGTAGGGTGTACCCCATACGCCCTACGACAGGAAACGGTTAAGAGTCCCAAAATCAAAACTGATTTTTTTGGTCTCATTTATAAGTTGAGAATTTAAGCTTTAAAAGGACACCTTGCTTTGGTTGTTGGATGTTCGGTTGCAAAGTTATATCCCAATTGGTAAAAGGCATTGGACTGATTCGGAAAACTATTGCTCTGAGAAAACTGAATTCAAATTTTTTGTACTTAGTAAAACTTGAATGGAGAGAGTTTTTATCACAATTGTCTTATGTTTTGGATGTTATAACCCAATTAATACGATAGAATACACTTCAAATTCGACCTTGGATGTGATATTTGACTATGCTCAGCTGCAATGGCCTGTATCACGTAATTAAGTATGCTGACCTTAAGGTATCTTTTGATATGGCGTTTCTAAGCATTTTAAGATTTTAAAAAGCATTTGAAGGGTCTGTACAATGCAGTAATAATGTGAACCATACCTAAATATTCTTTCACTGAACAGTTATCCAGGAGGCAGCCGCTCTGCCCCATAATGCATGTCACATGACCTTCCGGCAGTATTGACATTAACGTACTGCTGGCGAAAAAGTAGTTCTTGACAGAAACGCCAAAATAAAAATGTACAGTGGAGTTAATTATCTAAATCCATCGGTTAAAGTTTTTACAAACATTGATGACCTAAACAGAACATTTGGTTTGAATTTCATTTTAACATGGAGGTCAATAGGCTGATGAATTTTATCTGAAATCAATTCCAGCCCCCTCTCTGCAGTTATCATAGCTGAAAATGAAAAGCACTGCCCTCTGTTGACACTTTGCCCAGAGGAGGATGGCCGTAGCAGCTACTTTGCTTTCCAGTTAGATAATCATGGCTGACCCCTCACTGATTATTGCTATATGCCCATCCCTGCCGCTGTATTTTCCGTAAGAAAATTCCAGGAAAATACGTCTTCCGGCATGGTCAATAACATTATTTTACTAATTGGTAAAAAAATATGTTAGATCTATAAACAGTGGGGTTTGCACATGAACCTCAGCGGATTTGGAATAACATAATTATGTTTATTTATACTATAAGGACACTTTTGTTGTAATTTTTTGAGGAAATAAAAGGTAAAATTATGATTTTTCTAATATTTTCTTCAATTCGTGACCCAATGTAAAATATATCCTAAATTTGCTTTTAGAAATATGTTGTCCCCAAATCTACTAGTTGCTAGTAAATTGTGTCCTATGCCGCCTGGTTTTGCCATACAGTTAGCCAGTTCAAATGTTCTGTCCGTGCATAACAATGCATTTTGTAATCCGTAGTAAAATATTTTGTTAACCCATTACTTATTCTATTCACTGGAGTCAATAAGTATAGATAATCCCCACTTGAGAAATTGCAATCCTTGACAGTCCTTTTGTGTTTACACGATAAAAAGCATAACTAAATATCTCTAGTCTAGCCGTTATGCTTTTTGTCGAAGACAATAGCCTATCCTATACTTTGATTGACAGGCCTCTTCTGTGTGGTAAAATTAATTCGATACTTCTAATGTCATTTACAATTTAGTTAACAAAATCCTCTGTCCTTTAATGAGATAACAGACAGAACATTTGAACTAGCTAAGTCTCAAACAATCTCCATATTGCTAATTATATTATTGTTTGAAATCAATCTGCAATTAATGCTGTAAAAGATATAGGCTTTGTGCTCACACAGAAAAGGACAAAATGTAATTGGATTTTAAAAGGGACAAGCCTAGTCCATCAAGAATTAAAAACTTGGAAATGGAAATGCTCTAAATACAGCTTAAAAGTATAGTAAAATCCAAATAAGTGCAAAAATGTACATACAAATTGTTAAAATTGAGGGAGAATTATATATCCTACATTGAAGGTTTTTTCCTCACATTAATAATTCAATATATCATTCTTTGATGGTGACAATCCCGTGTTTCCTAAATCCTAAATGGTTCATTCCAGTGGAAACTAAACCTTTTTTGATTTCAAGCAAAAAAATCAGCTTTTTTATTCGACCACATAAACATGTATTTCAGTGATACACTTGTTACTTGGTACGTGAGAAGTATTTTCCAATCAGGAATTGTAAAGTTTGTATGTCCGTGCATGAATGAGCACGTGTTTTGTTTCAAAAATGTCACAAACGTTACAACACAAAACTATGAATTAAAATAAATCCTGACGATATAATGTTCTGTAACTTTTATGATATATTAGTAAATATGTTTCCCATAATCGGTGTAAGGCGCAATGAAAAAATCGTTGACACTTCAGAGAAATTGTACTTTAAAGTGATTAGGAGCAAAAAACCATTTCCGTGCGCAGTAACAAACGTTACCAAACGTTACATGGACTTTACTCAGGATTTTGGCAATTGATTTAATTTTCAAACATATACATGCCTTAAAGGGAAGGCAGGTTTTAAGTAGTACTGCCGAGGAGCTGAAAGTTACCCTTACAAGCCCCAAATTTGACTGGGTTTCCCATTGGTATCTTAACACCTTTGGGGGCTCCATGTGGGTGGAAAGCAATGGCAAACTACCACCTGATACTACTGTTCCATCTTTTGCCATGTATACCTTGATGATGAGTTTGAATTATAATGATAAAAGTATGACACTGAATAGTGAGCCCCCCAGGCCTGAAGGTGTCTCAAGTGCTACTGGGGAAGAGAGGTAGGATGACATCTTGTTTGGTACCAATGACGCTTCAACATCAAAGCCAAATGGAAGTGTTGGAGTTGATGGCACTGGGGACATTGAAGTCAAATGTAACCTCTGGAAGACAACGTTGAAGATTGGCACATGGAATGTCAGAACAATGAATCACGGCAAATTGGGCATTGTTACAAGAGAACTTGAAAGAATCAATGTCAACCTCGTTGGGATTTCTGAGATGAGATGGACAGGAAAGGGCCATTTTACCACACCTAGTAATCACACAGTGTACTACTCTGGCAAGGAAACAAGGAGAGAGCATGGTGTTGCTTTTATAGCCAACTCAGACATAGCCAGATGTGTTCTTGGATATAACCCAATGTGATAGAATTATCACCATCCGGATACAAGGAACACCCATGAACATCTCTGTTATTCATGCATATGCCCCTACATCTGCTTCAAGTGATGATGAGATCAAGACCTTCTACGATGATCTGCAAACAGCCATCAAAGGTGTTAATAAAAGAGACATCATTAATATCACCGGTGACTTCAATGCAAAGTACCAACAAAAAAAGTACCAACAACAATGTGATTGGAAATTGTGGCCTTGGACAACAGAATGAGAGGGGAGAAATGTTGATTGACTTTTGCCAAGAAAATCATCTTATCATCCTGAACACCTTCTTCAAACAGCACCCAAGGAGGCTTTACACCTGGTCATCCCCAAACCAAACACTAAGGAACCAAATCGATTACATTCTGGTCCAGAGGAAATGACGATCTAGTTTCGTATCTACAAAGACATACCCAGGAGCTGATTGCGGATCAGACCACCAACTTCTTCTGTCAACCATGAAATTCAAGCTGAAGCGTGTCAAACGACAAAGAAGACCTGTTAGATATGATATTAGTAAGATCGATCACAGCTATAGAGTTGAAGTGAAGAATCGTTTCAGGGTCCTATTTGAAGATGATCTGGAGGAGTCCACTCCTGAAGAACTGTGGCAAGAAATAAAAAGTGCAGTTGAGGAATCTGCCAAAAAGACACTTCCTAAGAGAAAAGGCAAGAAAAAACCATGGCTTTCAGAGGAAGTCTTCACATTAGCAGATCAAAGGAGGATGGTGAAGGAAAGAGGACTAGACAAGGATAATCTCCGCCAGGAGTATCGTGATCTGAACAGGAGAATACAAAATCAGATCAGGAAAGATAAAACTGATTTCATCAAGCAGAAGTGTGCTGATGTGGAAAGGAACAGTGTAACAAATAACACCAAAGACATGTTCAGAAACATCAAACAGTTGAACAATAAACAAATCCATAGACTCAATGTGCTAAAAGATGAAGATGGTAATATCCTTACAGAAGAGGGAGAGATCAAAGCAAGATGGAAGCAGTATTGCAAGAAATTGTATGCATCAAAAGAAAGAAACACATCAGAGGATAATGGCCGTACTAGTGATCCAGATAAGGCCGATGATCCAGATATCCTTATGTGTGAGGTGGAACAAGCAGTCAATAGACTCCGGAATGGAAAATCTCCAGGAATAGATAACATCCAGGCTGAGTTGTTGAAGGAAAGTGGCACAGAGGGAATTACAGTCATCCACAGACTTTGCAATATGATTTGGAGAAGCAAGGAATGGCCGGAAGATTGGAAAAGGGCAGTATTTCTACCTCTACCAAAGAAAGGAGATACAAGGGAGTGTTCCAATAATCGTACCATTTCACTCATTTCGCATGCTAGCAAAGTACTGCTTCACATCATCGCAGAAAGAATCAGGGAACATCTAGAAAATGAGCTACCACCAGAGCAAGCAGGGTTTAGAAAAGGAAGAGGAACTAGAAATCAAATTGGAAACCTGAGGAATCTTAGTGGAGAAAAACATGGAATTCCAGCAGCCTTTATTTCTCTGCTTCATAGACTACTCTAAGGCATTTGATTGTGTCCAACATGGAAAGCTGTGGAACATCATGATTGAGATGGGCTTCTCGACACATATAGTAAACCTAATCCGGACCCTATATAGTGGACAAGAAGCAACTGTGAGGACAGAGTCAGGAGATACTGATTGGTTTACCATTGGCCAAGGAGTCCGCCAGGGATGCATTTTGTCACCGTACTTATTTAATATATATGCTGAGTACATCATGCGGAATGCACTTGATGGTTTCTCCGGTGAAGTGTCAATAGGAGGTCGACAACTAAACAATCTTAGGTATGCCGACGATACCACTCTTATTGCAAGAACTGCCCCTGAACTTCAAAACCTCATCGACAGAGTGAAGAGCACAAGTGAAGAGTACGGACTGTTCCTTAATGTAAGAAAACAAAGGTCATGATTTATGGTGGCAGTCCAAACCAACCAGTGAAGGCAGATGGAGAGGATATAGAGGTGGTAAATACTTTCAACTTTCTTGGATCAGTCATTGTGGATGAAGGAGGCAGCTCCCAGGAAATTAGAAGACGTTTGGCAATGGCTAGGACAGCTGCTATCGGACTTGATGACATCTGGAAAGACAGGGGAATCACCATAACAACAAAGAAAAGCATTATGAGCGCCCTGGTATTCCCGATTGCCACATATGGGTCTGAGACATGGGCAGTTGGAAAAGCAGACGAAGGTAAAATCCAAGCCTTCGAAATGTGGTGTTGGAGAAAGATGTTGAGAATTTCCTGGAGAGAGCATAAAACAAATGAATTTGTCAGATGCCAAGTAGGAGAGTACACCCCATTATGTCAGAAAATAATTCGCAACAAACTTCAATATTTTGGGCATATCTCAAGAAGGGAAGGCGACTGTCTAGAGAAAATAATTGTTCAAGGAATGATGGAAGGACATCGCAGAAGAGGCAGGCAGAAAACCCGCTGGATAGATGGCATTAGAGAATATACTGGCCTATCTAGCACTGCAGCCTACCGTTTTGCTCAAGATCGGCACAGTTGGAACGACATCATCAAAAGGGTCACAACGGGTCAGTCATGACTCATAGGATAACGACAACGACGACATGCCTTGACCCTGCCAGTGAGCACCATTATCAACAACAAACTCGTTGATATAATGTTAATGCTAGGTTCTGTGGTCATTTAAAACTGATTTTTTTCAATTTTTCGGTCACAAACGTTACTGTGTGGAATGAGCCAAATTTGTACTTCAGATGGATTTACCAGATAAAAAGATCAAACAAAGTTCCTGGAGATAATTTAATACATATTAAAGACAAACAATTACATACAAAATAATTTGCTTGGCCATCACAGGTGTAGAAACAAGATCTTTTAAGTTTTCAAACAAGAAACACTGTTTTATCATCACTTTTTTGCACCGGCGTAAAAAAATAAAGTAGGTAAAGAATTGCAATTTTCTCCATATTTCTCAAAATCATGGAAAACTACTTGTAGGTTATATTACTATAAACATGTTCTATCGATTCAAGTAAAAAAAAAGCAGGTAAAAAATTAGCTAGAAGTATCTAGGCAATGATTTTTGTCATAAATAGTAAAAATTCAAAAAAATTGTTGACATCCTTTGCGTAAGCAAATTTCAATGTACATGAAACGAACGCTTTACTAACGCATTTGGTTAATCACATGCCACATCGCTGCATAATATATGCAGGACTTTATGCAGACACAGATGTGCCATCAAAGTAATCAAATTTTATTAAAAAACATTTAGTTATTTTTCTTGAAAACGTAACACATTTTTTTTTCAGTATTTTAAAGTATGCTTTGACATATGTAAAAATTTAAAAAAAATCAATGGAGCATTTTACAAGCACATAATAATCTACTTTTTTATTCTTTCACTATACTTTGTGGGGCAAATCGGGCGATTTTTGGGAAAATAATATGTGCTTTTTGAAATGCCTGTATCTCAAAAACAAGCACTGAAACCTGTATTTATTAATCTTAAGATTCGTTATCAGAAAAAATAAATCTACCAAATACTAGATTTTAGAAAAAATCAATGGAGATTTTGCATCTCTGAAAAAACCCTTAAATATCTACCTTGGTTTACACAAATGAAAACAGACAACTAATCCCGGGTGGGGGGGGGG
>JXSR01S051957.1:40330-53530 GCA_000969725.1 Ophiothrix spiculata
GATATAGTACTAGTAGAAGCAGTAGAAGACGCAAGCAGAGATGATTTTATATCCTCTTTAAACAAATCAATGTCAATGTCGCGAAATCTGCGGTAAATAACGCGTTTTCGAGACGGAGAAGGGCGAGTAAAATCAAGAACAGCGAATAAGGCGTTATGATCAGAGGGTAGACCATGAATGACTTCACAATCACAAATAGGATGGTCATTCTTGCGAGAAATTAAAAGGTCTAGAGTGTGACCATCTTTATGTGTTAGTTCATGTACATGCTGGATGAGATCAGAAGAATAAAGAATGTCCTTGAATGTGTTTGCTTCGTGGTCAGAGTCATCATCTACATGGAAATTAAAATCCCCTGTCATGACAAAGGGATTGTTGATAGTAATAATTTCCTCAATTAGAGTAGGAAATTCGCGAAAGAACATCCCAGTTGTTAAGCGATTCTCAGTAGATGGCGGAGGTCTGCAGATGGCAAGTAGCCTCAACACTGAAGAAGCATAAGATACTGACAAATCCATGAGTTCAAATGACTCAAATTGAGTTGGCTCATTGACAGAAACTTTTAGGGCGCTGCGATAAATAACACAAAGTCCTCCTCCACGAGACCAATCGCGAGGTGTCTGGGTATATTTATAATCAGGCAATGTGTATAAAATATCCCCAAAAGCAACGTCATCCCTCGAGTCACCATGCATCCATGACTCGGTTACAATCAAAATGTCCAGATTTCTATCTAATATGAGATCAGTTATTGCCAATGTATGGAGCATAACGAACAAAAGTTTCATATACTTAGGGCGCAGTCACACATCAACGTATAAAACATATAACATATGCATAACGAACAAAAGTTCAACATACTTAGGGCGCAGTCACAAATCAACGTATGGAGCATAACATACAAAAGTTTCTTATACTTAGGATGCAGTAACACATCAATAGAGCATATAATCTATGCAGAACGTACAAAAGTTTCACAGTCACACATCAACTTATGGAGTATATAACGTACCAGTGTTTCCGCTAATGCCATTGGCACAGGAGCGATGAAAATTGGCGCAAAGAATTTCTGAAAATGTGTGAGAAAGATATTTTTCTAGCTTTATTGAGCCCATTTCCAGCCACAGCTCATGATTTTGGTGCAAGCTCCTCTTAAACTTTGTCAAACTTTCTCGAATAGGCGCAAGCTCAAAAATCTTAGAGGAAACACTGCAAGGCCGCGATCACATAGAACTATACTATACGCTATACGGGCACGTTTGTCAAATCAAAAGGACCTTTCTTTTTTATGATACTATCAACCCGGGCTATCAACAATATAAATCCATAATCATTAGAATTTAGAGCTAGCCAGCATACTCATCTCACCCTGGAAAACAGTATTTCTTTTCCAGAGTGAAATTAGAGGGCTTTTTGACATGGCTTCATGTATATATAAATTGTACAGATGATTGCTTTAAATCATGGATAGTATCACAGAAAAAGGGTCCTATAGATAGGAAAAACGTGCCTGTATAGTGCCGTATAGTGTACAATATAGTTCTATGTGATCGCAGCCTAACGTACGCATGACATTACAAGTTTCACACACTGAATTAAATCTAATTTTTTACTATAAATCATTTAGCTGTCCGTACCTTTAGCATTTTATCTATTCCACACTTGTTTGCTTTAACCCTCGTCTTCCTAAGGGGGTGGTTACCACCACCCCTAACAGAGGATCTCCGATTGCACCAAAATGCAAAAATAAGTGATCCCGGGCATTTGGGTAATTGTTTTTACATCCTTTGCGGTCATTTTGACGGGAAAAAATCGGAGGTACCACCTAAGGTGGGGTTATGGTAGGCTGTCAAAGTCGGCAGGTAGGAGGGAGTGTTTACCACCTCAGAAAATTTTAAATCGCCATTTTGAAAAATATCTGCATGCTATTTGCATGCAGATATTTTCCATATCGCTCATTCCGAAAAATCGGGTGCCAATGCAGTTGAAAAAAATGAAAAAATAAAGTTGCTCAAATATTTTTCTTTTAAGCGTTTTTTATTAGTAAACTAGTCATGGACATTGAATCCAAGTGATTTGCCAACACCACTTCTATATTTTTTCTATTACAAAGACTTACCCATTTTTACGTGGTGGGCAATGGGTGAGCTACGTTACCTGCTCAATTTTTAAGTATTGATACTCGCCAATTTTTGGCATTTGTAGGCAAGTGTATCCTTCATATGCACTGTTAGTGCATAGAAAAGTCATGAAACCGTAGTTATAAGTTCTGTAGAGGTCAGTAGTAACGTAGATCACGGTAACGTAGCTCACTGTTTTTGCATGTTTTAATGCACAAAACATACATTAGACCATTTACTTAGTAAATTCTAATATAAACGAAGTGTATATCTCTATCACATACTAAAATGGAATTGCTGCAATGCCTATGGTTACTGAGATATATGGTTACGTAGCTCACATTTCTTAACATGGTCGGTTCAAATTTTCATGTTCAACACTTTCTTTCGTCAAACATGAATAAATTTGACATTTTCTATAATGGTTTTCAAATTCACTGGAATGTTTGCTGTCAGCATACTTAAATTTTGTTGGAATTGCTGTTTTTCCCCATCAAATAATGGTATGCCAAACTTAAGTAACGTAGCTCACACGATGTTGGTGGAAAATGAATTTCGTTTTTGAATTATGGAAAGATGTCATCAAATTTGGAAATCATTGTTCAGATACAAAATGCTGATCGTTTATCTGTTTAAAAATTATAATAGGCTTGAAAAAGTATTATATACTAAAAGAAAATGAGCATGTCCAAAAGTAACACTTTTGCGATGGAAACTCATTTTTAGCTATTTTTCATGTTTTTCGCTACTTTGAAGGCATAAATCAGAGTCACAATGGCATTAAAAGTATGACAAACCATATATGACCAAGTAGATTTTGACAAGCCCTACCCGAAAATTGCAGTATTGGAAGAGATAAAGGCACTGGAAGGTTTTTGTGGACAAAAGAACGTAAAACATGCTATTGGCACCCGATTTTTCGGAATGAGCGATATGCTCCATACTTTGATGAGTGACTGCGCCCTAAGTATATGAATTATTAACTTGAAACTTACAGAACATGAACAGAATTAGTGATTCCTTCATTTATTAGCAAAAAACCTGATGAAAAATCAGACATTTAGAACTTTTATAACTATTTTTTGAAAAAGTGGCCAAAAGTCAATTTTTCCCGGTACGGATATACTTTGTGACGTCATAATTACATTACATAACGCCTCGACCGATTTTCATGATCTTGGTATCAATGGAAAGAGGAGACCCTACC
The DNA here is from genome assembly GCA_000969725.1 of Ophiothrix spiculata. Classification (NCBI taxonomy): domain Eukaryota; kingdom Metazoa; phylum Echinodermata; class Ophiuroidea; order Amphilepidida; family Ophiotrichidae; genus Ophiothrix; species Ophiothrix spiculata. The sequence continues at coordinate 43,658 of JXSR01S051957.1, forward strand.
CTAAACTATTGAATCAAACAATATAACTTTCGAGGGTTCCAAGTTCAAAATCACAGGGGGGTGGTACCCCCCCCCCTTTCAGGAAGACGAGGGTTAATTCATTTTGATTACAGTCCACCCTAACCTATCAACTCACTTACTTTTTACTATTTTACTATAAATCATTTAGATGTCTGTACCCTTAGCATTTTATTTATTCCACACTTAGTTTGCTTTAATTCATCTTGATTACAGTCCACCCGAACCTATCAACTCACTTACTTTTTACTGTTTTACTATAAATCATTTAGCTGTCCGTACCTTTAGCATTTTATTTATTCCACACTTAGTTTGCTTTAATTCATTTTGATTACAGTCCACCCTAACTAACCTATCAACTCACTTACTTTTTACTATTTTACTATAAATCATTTAGCTGTCCGTACCTTTAGCATTTTATTTATTCCACACTTAGTTTGCTTTAATTCATCTTGATTACAGTCCATCCTAACCTATCAACTCACTTACTTTTTACTGTTTTACTATAAATCATTTAGCTGTCCGTACCTTTAGCATTTTATTATTCCACACTTAGTTTGCATTAATTCATTTTGATTACAGTCCACCCTAACCTGTCAACTCACTTACTTTTTACTGTTTTACTATAATAAATCATTTAACTGTCTGTACCTTTAGCATTTTATTTATTCCACATTTAGTTTGCATTAATTCATTTTGCTTACAGTCCACCCTAAATCAACTCACTTACTTTTTACTGATTTACTATAAATCATTTAGCTGTCCGTACCTTTAGCATTTTATTATTCCACACTTAGTTTGCTTTAATTCATTTTGTGTACAGTCCACCCTAACCAACTAAATCAACTCACTTCACTTTAACTGTTTCACTATCATTTAGCACCTCCTTTAGTAATGGGCATCTGTATGCCAAGTTTGGTCATTAGGGCCTATGTTGTTTTGGAGTTATATGTGTTTTAATAAAAATCCTTACAGAGAAGGAGGAGCAGAAGAGGAAGACAACACCAACAGAAAATCAAAATCTATGCAATGTTTCACATGTATAGATAATGGGGTAAGGCAGCGACCTTAAAATAAGCTTGTACGACATTCGTTGACTTTAAAAATATGTGGTAGAAGGTAGGAAATGCACAGAAAAGTGAGAAGTTTGTCTTTTCACAAAACTTCTACCTGGTAGTGAATTTGATGGAGAAATCTATTGATATCTATAAGATACTTCTTCTTTATACTTGGATTGCTTTTAAACCTGTTCACTGTCAGAAAAGCTTAGAAGTCTCAAGCTTTTCTGAAAAGTGACTTCTTCAGGACAAAAAACCTAATACAAGACTTGTGCCTAGTTGACCGCCGCCTCTTGTCTTACAGATACATATAAAAGACCACCCGTAATCTGCAGATCTAGAAAAGAGCCGCATTGTCTTCAAATCTTCAAATGGAACCGCTAGAAGTTAATAACTATAACAGCGGGTGATGTAATGGTTGTATGTGTAGTTACAATAGTTAGTGGATTCCTCCTTATCCATATCTTTAAATGTAAGTGGTGGCTCTGAAAAGAGCCTCATCTGTCTGGAAAAAAGCTGTTGAACGCTTATTTGACAATGATATATAAGTCACCCCAAACCTATTATTTGACAGAGTAGGTAACCAGACTAGTAGTGGACTGCCACTTGTCTATGCTTTTGTCAAATTGATGGCTCAAAAAAGAGCTGCCTTATGCTAATAGATTGCCCCTTATCCACATCTTTTAATACAAGTAGGTGGGTCTGAAAAGATGTTCTAGGCTCTGGAAAACAAGGGAGGCTCTATATTTCACAAATCTTTTCAAAGCCATCTGCAGTTCATTGACAAGAAATCTTTTCACAGAACATAAAAATTGTAAGTGGCCACCATTTTGAAACTGGTCATCCATTTTCCAGTTTGTCATAGATTTAGGCTCTTTTATTACTGTGAACTTCCCAATGCATTTGGTTTTAAGGGCCCTGTCAACCCTTTTTTCAGCAATGGTTTTCGCTCTGTAACTCAGCAACGGATAATTAAAATCAAATAAAAGTATACATTTCTAGAAGGGGATTTGCATACTAAAAATGATGGTCAGGTTATTTTTGGACTAAAATTTGTAATTTTGGACCTAGGGTTACATAAATCATGTTTTGGGGCCCAAAATTTTACGGGAAAGCTAATGAAATTTTGGTTTGGTAAAATTGTGAACCATTTTACTTTTTAGAATCTAGAAAGCAATATCTAGGAAAGCATTTGTTATTTTTGTTATTTTATTTTTCTTAGTTATATAATATTGCCAAAAATAGGTCAAAAAAATGTCATATTTTGCCAACAATGGTGTCAGGAGTGGGATTTTTTGGACCAATTTTTGACAATATCTCAAAAATTAAGAAAAAAAATACAAAAATAAAAAATGCGCTCCTAGATATTGCTTTCTGAGATCTAAAAAGTAAAAAAGATCAAAATTTTACCAAAGCAAAGTTTAGTTAGCTTTCCCGTAAAATTTTGGACCAAAAACACCATTTTTGGACCTTTTGGCTAAAATTTCACATTTTGGTCCAAAAATGACCTGACCATCATGTTAAGTATGCAAATCCACTTCTAAATATGTATCAGGGATGGTTATGGCTTTTTGTAATTTTGCCTGAAAATGTGAATTTCCCAATACTTTTGTACAGTGAAGATCCAAGCATTTTTCAAAAACCTGAAGATAATCATGCCTGATGTATACTTTAATTTGATTATAATTATCTGTTGCTGAGTTACAGTGCAAAAACTGTTTCTGAAAATAAAGGGTTGACAGGGCCCTTAAGGGGTTGTGTACTTCAAGGGGTACCTTAGGCCTAGTATCCATTGGCTGTTCGCATATTCCGTATTCCCTTGCCTCGTTTACTATTGTTTGTAATTGTGCGGCGCAACACACACAATAAACTTTGTTCTGCTTGGTGATCATATCAGTGGCCTGTGTATGGCAGATACTCCTATTACCTGGTGCTCACCAAGTATGAACATGTTGATTGTTGGTGCTGCCAGGTCGTAAGAATCATCTGCCGTTCATAGGCCACTAGTATGATCACCAAGCAGAACGAAGTTTATTGTCTGTGTTGCGCCGCACAATTATAAACAATAGTAAACGAGACAAGGGAATACTGAATATGCGAACAGCCAATGGATACTAGACCTTAAGGCTTTGCCACCAACGGGTGGGATAAACCTTGGTCACTTAAGTATTAACAAGGAAGGGAGCACTTCAAAATATAACCGGTGGCTGACTGCCAGGTACCACTGGTTCTAGCCAGTTGTTACTATGGTAACTAGAAGTTCCTGGTAGTCTGCCCCTAGTTGAACTTTGAAACCGCCCTTCATCAATAGACCACACAACAACTCCATGGTCCATCTTTCTTATGAGTATGATTTAATCACATTGATCACATTTGAGCAAAGTCATTATTTATAGAAATGTTTTACCAGTAAAATTGCAGCTGATAAATCTCAAACCTGCTCCTTTTGTGTCAATGCTGAATTTTAAACATACGTTATGATAGACTCAATCACCAATTCTGCTATACATTGTAAAGTAAATTAAGGCCAAAGTAAAAAAAAGATTCTTGTACTTACATTTGTCAAAACAAATGATAAGGACTTTTTTGCCTTTTCCAACACCAACATATATAGTATTTTTCCTCCAATGATGTCGAATTTAGTGTATTTAAGGCAAGACAATTGTTTCTAATCATTACATTCTGATTAAAATGATTCATGAAATTTTGATAAATCAATCCACAAAAAACATAAACGATTACAGTATAGTTACAGTCAAAATAAATATTTATTGAACAATGTAAATAAATATTCAGCGTACAGAACCCCATTGTTTGTCAAAACAACCCTTGAATGGATTTTTTATTTAAACTGTCCAATAAATATTTATTTTCCCTATAGGAGAAAATGTTTGGATATGATTTGTATAAAAGTAGACAAGTGGGCTCCCAAGGCAGTTTGATTTCAGGGGCATTTTATGCAAACTACATAGAACTTTCTGCTTCTCTTGCTACAGTAGAAACTTGGGTTAGGGTTACGATTTTGGTCAGGGTTATTGTTAGTTTGATTTCAGGGTCCTTCTATGCAAACCATTCTGTTCCTCTTGTGGCAGCATTCTGGTTCTCTTGTTAGGTTTGGGTTTGGGTCGGGTTGGAGTTAGGGTTAGGGTTAGGATAATTTGTGGTTAGGGTAAGGGTTAGGATTAGTGTGATTTCAGGGGACTTTTATGCAAACTACGCGCAGCATTCTGGTCTTCTTGTTACAGCAGAAACTTGGGTTAGGCTCTGGGTCAGGATCGGGGTTAGGGTTAAGGTTAGGTTATTCAGCTCCTCTTGTTACAGCACAAACTTTTTAATCAAATGGTGCAAATACAGTCAAGTTATTATTAAAAAGAATATTTTCATTAATTTTGAATTTTTCTCTTGGTGATAAAGAGTAATTTTTAATCTTTATTGAACATTTACATAGCAGTTTCTGCGATTCCATCTTTTGAACTTCAAGCAATATTTTCATCCATCTCAGCATCGTTTGGTCGAGGTCTCATCTCAATATTTTCTTGTGCAACAATATTTTCATTAGCGAGGGCGTTCTTTGGTCGAGGTCTCATCTCAATATTCTCTTGTGCAGCTCTATTTTCATTAACGACGGCGTTGTTAAGTAGAGGTCTCATCGGGATTTGTTCTTGTGCAGGTGGTTCTCTTGCACACCTGTCACTAATGATAGTTGCTATGGTGTAAAGGAATGGGTTTATGGCAGAGTTAATGGGCAACACAAATGTCACAGTCCATGCAAATACTGAACTGGGAAGTTCAATTAATCCACTCTGTACCAAGGCTCCCACTAGACAGATTGGAAACCAGCAGAAAAAGTCTGTCAGAACAATAGCTGAAACTTTCAAAGTCAGTCGGATTTCTTCTTCCATTTGTCTTTGTCGCATCGCCGCACGTGAACTGTTTGATACAGATTTGATTATGCCGATGTAGCAAGCCAGTATTACTAAAAAGCAGAGCAGATTGAAACCTGTGAATACAGCTACTGAAAAATACAAACCGGGAGTTCTGATTGGCTCATCTTCTACTTCGATATGAACACTTCGAGGATTGTCAAAATCATCATCAAGCTCCCAAAAGTAATTTCTACTTGCATTTCGTGATTTTGAAATGGTATTTTGTGCCAATGGAAGACCAACGCACACATGGGAATTGTCATAAAAGTCTTGATTTATTCCTGCTGAGATGGCAGATGTCAATGCAATAGCAACTGAAAATACCCAGACTGATGCTGCTGTCAATCTTGCGGACTTCATTCTGAACTTGTAAATGCTGAAAGGATTCTTGATGGTGATGAACCGATCAATGCTAATAAACATTACAAAGAGTACTGAAGCCTCGCTCGATGTTATTGCAAAAAAGCTTGCTATCCTACACATAATGCCAGATCTCCAGTTTTCAGCATTCATAGGGAAATATTCACCGTAATGTACATCAGCAGATGCGATGATAAACATGTAGATACCCATTTGAAGGTCAGACAATGCCAAATTGGTGAGAAAAAAGGACTGAATCTTATTGACTTCACTTCTACGTTGAAAGTGCTTCCACCAGACAACAAATAAATTGCCAAATACAGCACCAAACCCTATTGTCCAAATGAAAATTGTCAACAAAGTCACTGACAACAACCTGTCACAGGTTAGGTATGGTGTTGACTTTATTGTGTAGGAACATGAATCTGAGCCATTGAAATAACACTTGCACACTTCAGGCTGGTCAGCATGTACTGAAGTTTTGTATGTAATGCCAAGTGTCATACTATGTGTGAGTTTCTTCAATGGGTTATTTGATAAATCAAGTACTACCAGCATCAAGATATGGCCAAGTTGTGGAACATTTTGAAGTACATTACTCGATAGATTTAAAACTTTCAGACTGTGTAAATCCTCAAAAAGATTGGATGGAAGGAAAGTTAATCTATTGCTTGCCATTGACAAATTTTTCAGATTAGTCAACCCTGAAAAGGTTCCTTGGTCTAAAGTAGAGATCATATTGTTATCTAAGATTAGGTGAGTCAGATCGCCAGATCCCCTATCATTGGAATTGAGGTGATCACTGGACATAATAGCAAATACCTCCACATGTAATGTTGCCAGATTATTACCCTGCAAGTAAAACCACTTCAGACTACCCAGACTACCAAATATCCCTGCATCCAGAGCTACCAGCTGATTTCCAGACAAGTAAAGCCACTCCAGACTGCTCAAACCAGCAAAGACACCTACATCTAGTGCCACCAGCTGATTTCCGGACAAGACAAGGCTAAACAGACTGCTCAAACCAGCAAACACACCCACATCTAGAGCCACCAGCTGATTTCCAGACAAGTAAAGCACCCCCAGTCTGCCCAGACCTGCAAACACACCCACATCCAGTGTCACCAGCTGATTTCCAGACAAGTCAAGCATCTCCAGTCTGCCCAGACCTGCAAACACACCCACATCTAGTGCCACCAGCTGATTTCCAGACAAGTCAAGATCCTCCAGTCTGCCCAGATCTGCAAACACACCCACATCTAGTGCCACCAGCTGATTTCCAGACAAGTCAAGATACCTCAGTCTGCTCAGCCCACCAAACACACCCACATCCAGCACCTCAAGTTCATTGTCCTCTAAATAAAGCTTATCTATCTGATCTCCAATGTAAGTAAAGGACCCTTTCTTCAGGAAATTGATACCACTGCTGCGAAGATATAACCAATGGTATTTACCATCAACCAGACCATAGTCAACATACCTCAAGGAATCCTGACCGCCTTGTTGTGAGCTTTGTGTGCAATTGCACACAACCTGCCTGTCTGATAGGATAGTAAGACAATTATCTGGGCAAAAATTACACTCTATCATATATATGTAATAAATGTATTTTGGTATGGTACATGTAGCAATGGAATCAAAGCCTTGTAAATCTCTACAATTTGGCATCCGACCTTCACTAGGATCTAATGTATACCCATGATCTTTATCTTCAGGGCAACTTACTTGACCAACTTCTTTTATCATTGCATCTGAAATGTAGAGGGTCATACCTCCTATGAACGTAAGCTGAATCGTGGTGTTCATGAAGGTGACCTGGCATTGTGTCTGGCTCTGAAGGTTCATAAATACTAAGTGACGATTTGGGCAGATATGGAGATTATCAAAACGTTCAATATGAAGAAAGTCTGTACTTGTTATGTCTTGTAAATGAAGGGAAATTGAAATTGAAGATGAAGGCTTTGGTTGTAATCGAACACTGCATGGTTCCTGGCTTGGTAAAGAATAATAATCATAATAATAACTACTGCCCCCAAATTTGTCCTGTTGTTCATAACCTAACCTGATTTCATCATTTCCTACGATCAGCAAGCAGGACTCAGAAAGAATGTCAACATCAAGCCCCAGTCCCATGAGGTCAGTATAAAACAGGAAGGCTGTGAAGATGAGAAGGTGCACACCTTTGATACCATACATCTTGGAATAGGAAATATTAGTCTTTGTTTCAACAAAGATGGCAAAATAAATCTTCATGCGCTGATACTGACACAACTAGTATAGAATACGACAAGAGAGTCAGTAATGCGGATAAACGCTTCCTCTTCAAATAAAATAGCAAACTCAATATTTGCTTCACTGATAGTAATACAGTTTGCAGATTTCGGTAAGTGCCTCCTTATGCAAGCAATGCGGATAAAACCTTGCAACATCCAAAGTAACCATAAAAAATCAGAGAAGAATTCTTGCTGAGCTGATAGTGAAAGTTTGTAATTTAGAATATGTCAATCGTTTTCAAAAGTTCCAAATATGGATAAACTTTTGAATTTCCAAAATTATAGCAAACAAATTTTGCTCCACTGATATAGTTAGAAGAATACGGCAAAAGATTTCTAGCAATGCAGCAGTTAAATACGATCGGGCAAATTTGCTTCCAACAGCGATATCAATTGGACGTCCGAATCGTACCAATGCATATAACAATAATGATTCAAGCTCTGATCTAATGGAGTATATAATCATTAGTCTCGGTTTGGGATGAAAACGCTACCACGCCCCAAATAAAGCACAATACCAATGTGCAAAGTTCATAATTTGATTATTGTTAAAATATGAAATAGACATGTGTAGTTGTTCATGAGGCTTTTATATAACCAAGCTATAAATCATTAATTTTGGCATTGTTTTCAATTCCATTACCTAATTTGATATCAAATCTGTGTAACTTATATCACTTGGGTGAGCTGGTACAACCAAGGTGACATCAATTCATTTCCAACATTAAAGGTGAAAACTTCTTTTTGGGCTGCCAAACATTTGGTGCATCAAGTCTGTGTCATCTTATAATCTGATATATAGTTAAGGTGAAAACATACTTCTTATGGGCTGCCAAACATTTGGTGCATCAAGTCTAAGGCTCAGTTCATACTCGGCCTCCAAACAAAATTTTTCCTACAAAACATTTGGTCGTGACGTCACCAAATATTTGCCATTGTACTTTAACTATGAACGGGTAGCAAACATTTGGTCCAATGTATGTGGCAATTAAATAACGTGTGCAATCTAGCGCGAAATTTTGTTTGGCCTCAACTCGGTGTTGAAGTTATTTTGTTTGGAGTCAATCGTCATTTTTACGTCACGACCAAATGTTTGGTAGGAAAAATTTTGTTTGGTGGCCGACTATGAATTGAGCCTTAGTCATCTTATAATCTGATATATAGTTACAATGTATTTTCTATTAGTAACGGAGGCTTGGTGATGAAAAATCAATACTCCACCAAATTTTCTTTGCTTTGTGATTTTCAACACCAATCCAGTACTGCACCAATCATCTGTTATTGATTAGAAGATGCATTGGAATTAACGTAATAACAAAGACTTGTTGCACCAAATGTTTGATAGCTCAAAATAGTATGAATTGAGTTTATGTCATCTTATAATCTGATATATAGTTACAATGTACTTTCTATTAGTAATGCAGCCTTGGTGATGAGAAATCAATACTCCACCAAATTTTCTTTGCTTGGTGATTTTCAACACCAATCATCCATTATTGATTAGAAGATCCATTGGAATTAAGTCTTGTTGCACCAAATGTTTGATAGCTCAAAATAGTATGTTTTCACCTTAATTGAACATTATACGAGTTGTAAACAATGACTTTTCAAATGCTTGACTACATGTATGTATTTATTTATTCTTTTATTTATTTATTTATTTATTTATTTAAACGTTTCACATACAGATCTATTTGCCAAAATTACGTGCATAAGTATAGCGAAAACAATGCATCACATATGGTGCGCTAGAGGGGAGCGTGGCCGAGCGGTTCGAGCAGGGGTTTCGGAATGCAGAGATTGCGGGTTCGAGCCCCGGGCCGGGCCGTTTTCGTCTCCTTGTTTCCTTGAGCAAGAAACTTTACTCTACTTGCTCCGTGGTCGGACAGTCACGTAAAGCCATGGGTCCCCTGTACGAATAGACTCCTCATGTGGTATGCATGTTATCATGCAAGTACTTGTACTGGATTGATTGATTGATTGATTAATGTTTGAACCTCGCGATGAAAAACATTTTTTCACAGAGCTCAGTTTGATGGATTCACTTACTGCACTTAGCGATCGTAAAAAAGGCATTTCACATAAAGACATATAATTTCAAAATAAATAGGGTTACAAGAAGTATTTTTATTTGAGATTAAACATATTAAAACTTTGAAGTAATTTCTTTAAAAAAAACTGAGCATCAGATATAAACTTCAGTACAAAGGTTATTTTTAGACACAAAGTAGTCTG
>JXSR01S051968.1:63389-80151 GCA_000969725.1 Ophiothrix spiculata
GTGGATTTTCTTTAATCAAGAAAGTACTGATTAATGTCCACTATTTTCACAGACGTCAAGGCTTATCAACGCATAATCGTGTAAATATTATAAATAACGTTAAATCAATGATTTTTACCTATAATTTTGTACGTAACAAACAATTATGTTCATTACACATCACATAACACATGTTCCAGTACCGTGAGCGGTAATGGAATAGTCCACTTTTCTCACACACAATTTCAGAATGGTTTGTTTACAATTACCTCTGTGAGCAGTGGAGCGTTGACTGTGCGTAAAATAGGCATTTTACAAGGAGCGCTTTTGATATCAAAGGTTTCCATATGTTACTACTTAACATAAAATCCAATTATGACATTTTCATGTAACAGAGTGAAGTTAGTCTACTGTTGGTGTCATAATTACATTTATGTAAAGTACCAAATGCTGTGGCATTCTGACACATGCTCCCCTGCCCCTGACATTTCACCCAGACACTTTTACCATGTGTCAGATTGCCAAGACATTTGGTACTTTACATAAATGTAATTATGACACTAAAGTTTGATTAATTTCACTCTTTCACATGAAAATGATTTTCACTTTTTAAAGTACACGTATTAGTGGACAAGTTTTTTTTATGAAATGCCATAAATAGAGTGTTACAATATGCATGGGAGAGTCACTTTTCGCGTATTAAGTCCAAGCTTTAGTTCCATCAGAATTCAATTGATCAGAAGCAATTATTTGTCTGAAAATACTCTTTATGGATTAAATGCCCTGGTATTGAATAACGATTGACTGAACATGCATAAATGCCTATATTATTATTATTATTATTATTTCTTTCTTTATTGAGGGTTATACTGCTTCAGTGACAAGCACTGCTTTTCAAGCAGGCCCTCATTGTACACAGTACAAAATGGAAATGAAATAGATTCTGAGATTATTCCAGGAGCAGGGTGGGCACTAAAATTTTTTGGTTGGTATGTATGTTCCACACAGGTTTTCTAGCATAGGGTCTTTGATATGGAACTGATATTTGGTCAAAAATAGGGTCTAGGTATCTATTTTTGCAAATTGAGGTCTAATGAACTAATTTTGAAAAAAAAAATATGAGCTGAAAATTGGCAAAAAATAGCATGAAAAACACATTTTGGCAATTCTTTGAAATTGGGGTCTTTAGAACTAAAGTAATCTTGAAAGAGTCATCTTGGGAAGCAGAAGAGGAGGCTTGAAAAGGTATTTTGGCCGGATATTCATATGCAAGGGCCTCTTTGGTATAAGGACAACATACTTGCCAACTGTCCCTCTTTTGGAGGGACATCCCTCTTTTGACCTAAACTAATTGTTGTAAAACACCATGATTTTAGTAGGTGTCACTCTTTTTGCAAATATCTCTACATAGTAATGTATAGGAAATTCAGAAATGTCCCTCTTTTTAAACATTTTCTCTCTTTTGTCCCTCTTTCTGAAATTAGAATGTTGGCAAGTATGGGACAAGCTCTCATCCACATTTTAGTAAACAAAAAAAAATCATATATGAGCAATGATTTGTGTGTCATTTTCTCAGAGCTACTGAAATGTTTATGAAATGTGATGAATAATTTAACCACTTAATAAAAATTGGACAAACATTGTAAGGCTATACTCATGTTCACCTTAAAAGATTAACTACATTGATTACCACATGGGTAGAAATGCCTTTTTATATAAACGGCTCTCCTAATTAGATTGATGTACAACATACAGAGACAACAACTGTTCAGTTGCATTAAGGGGCCTGGCCTAGATTCTTCCGGCTACCTTTCATATTTTTACATGAATCGATAGATCATGTTTGTACTAATATTTTTTAACCTGCCAGTAATTTATTTGAATTTGTTGAATTTAGTAAAAATTGTAAGTTTTTACAAACTTTATTTTATTATTATTGGAAAAAAATTGTAATTTTTTACAAACTTTATTTTTATTCTCTGGTGAAAAAAATGGTGTGAGAACAGTGTTTCTACTTTCAAATCTTATAAATATCTTTTTATGCATGTTGTTATGTGAGTGCAAGAAAGTCGTATCTGCAATAGCTGCCATTTGTCATAAATTTGGATTGCACACTGTCTAATCTCTAATCTTGGGTCAGTGGTTCTTGAACCACTAACATAAGACAGGGAATTTTTTGACGGATTTTTCACATTCTTGTGACAAAGTATAAAATAAAAATAACTTAGGGCAGCCGTTGCAGATTCGACTTTCTTGCACTCACATGACGATGTGATGGTCAAAACAAATTATTTTGATTAAATTGTTTCTCTTCTAATCATATATTAAATTTTCTTTAGAAGTTTTACCCAATCTTTTAACTGGTAAATACATATATCTGAGGTACACATTTAGGATTTGAAAAACATTGTCACACTACATCACAGAAAAGTGTATTGAAATTATTTTTCTCACAATTTAAGTTTTTTTGTGCAATTTCACCTTTTTTGCATTACTATCGTGAAATTTAGGGCCCCCCCCCCTGCATCCGCCACCTATGTTACTGATCAATGAATTGCTACATTCTTAAGCTTTAGGTAGACCTCTAAATAAATTTTTAAATTTTAAGTGTAATTTAGGCAAGTCCCTTTAACTCCCCAGGTTATAAAGTTTTGCTTTCTTCCTTCAATATGCAAAAGTGTACATACCATAGGCCAAGCAGAAAAAGTAGTTGTTTCTTGTCATACACTGATAAAATGAGTTTTGGTAACAGGTTTTAAAAGAAATTTGCCCTACATGTCAGGTGCCCTTAGGATTACATTATGGCCCTACGAATGCCCTTAACTATTATGTAATGGGTATTGCTAACCTAAATAAATCACCACCCGACAAAAACAATTCTAACCATTTTGTTTTTTCAAGTAGTTTTTTATTTCTGAGCTTTTTATGTTACTTTGTAATTTAATTATTGTTACCAATAATTGATAATAATTGGCAACAGCGCTTTGCATACATAGTAAAAGGCGCTATAAAAATCCCATTATTATTATTATTACGAGAAGTAGATTTATTCTTACTTATGTTCCTAAAATGAAATATGTTTCAGCTAGAGAATTTCACATATGAGCAATATATGCTACAACAATTTCAAAAAAAGTTGAAGCAATTGGATCATACTCCTTTAATTGTGCATTATGATATTATTTAATTTAATTTATTATGTGGAAAAATAAAGGATGTTATGTTTTCGAGTAAGTGATACCCTCCTGGTTTGCCTGGTATAGCATGCTGCTGAAATCAGTATAGCTTGTGTATAAGCTTAAAAGAAAATATTTTTGTGACCTTTTCTGATTCATTCGAGTTTTATTCTACTTGTTAACATTTTAATTTACTGATCAATGAATTTTTGTTAGAAAAATTGAAATTTTTAGCTCGGATTCCTTCTATTTAGTTATCATAACTGCAAAATCCCAGAATCTTTTTTTATAAGCAAGAAAATATTGATGTCCTGTTTCTGAATGAGGACATAAGACCATGATTTATGATGAATTTTGCAAGATTTCAACAATTTATAATAATTTCTAGGTAATTTCATCATTAAAAAAAAAGTGTGAAACAATTTCTTGTACAAATAATCCCATAGGATAAAATGCATGATGGGAAACTTTTGATATCTTGTTTGCCGCAGTGAGTCAGCAATAAATCGATTGTTTTCCTTCATAAACATTTTCTTTATTTTCTCTCTTTCACATATCAGACTGCAGATGACTCCCGCAAGTTGATGAGTTACATAGACCCAGATTTGGGTAAACCATTACCAGAACAATCCTATGCAGAAGACTGTAGATTTTATGATCCAGATCCCAACCATCCAGGGGGTCACTTCCATAACTTTTGGGTAGGTACCTTTGTGTAATTAATTATGTAGAGTATAACATTAATTTGGCCTTGTACTCCCTAAGGAATCTTATGCAGAAGACTGCATCAAGGTGCAGTATTATATCTATTTGTAGAATTACGCCGTTCTTTAAAAAAATGAATGGAGTATTGCCATTGAATAGGAAAATTTTATCAAAAAGACACAATCCTGCACCTCACTCGAAGACTGTAGATTCTTAGATTGGGATCCCAACCACCCAGGGAGTTATTTCCATAACTTTTGTGTAAGTTCCTTTGTGTAGTTGTTACCTTGACTGAAACCTTAAATTGGTGATTTTACCCACTAATCAATCCTATATCAGTTTGGCGGAACTCACAGTTCGGATACGTATCCGAATTCGGATACCCACACACATTTCGTATCCAAATTGTGATACCCGTATCAGAATAAGGATATGGAGGGGTATCTGATACTCCTGTCGTGGCGCAGGAAACAAATCGATAGCGCAAGCTGGCAAGTACATGTAGAACATCTTTCTTGCATTTATGATAAATGTATCTGTGGAAATGTCATTTTCATCTGTGCAATTCCAGCAGAACAGCTTCGAAACATGTCCTGATTGCTTCTTATCGCAGAAGGCAAAATAATTTGGCCAATACTTTGTTAGAATTTAGATGACAAATGATGAAAATGTTATTGACTTTTATACATACCGGTATGGTGCGCGGCGAAGCTGAATATTCATTTCAGCTGATATCCCGTTTCAGCTGTTTTTAATACGAATTTGGATACGGGTATCAGAATTGTGATACAGAGTATCCGAATTCGGATACGTATCCGAATTGTGAGTTCCGCCGAACTGATATACAAAGACTGTTGACTCCAGAGCCTAACCATCCAGGAGTCACTTCCATAATTTTAGGGTAGGAACATCCATGTAAAAATTACCTAAACGTAATCATTGATTTGGTATTGTACTACTTGGATAATCATATACAGTGACTGTAAATCCCGTGGCCCAGATTCCGACCACTCTTGAAGAGGTCACTTCCGCAACTTTTTGGTAGGCAGCACTGTGTAATTTATTTAATACCTTGCTTGAAACATTGTCGTCTACTTCGTAAGCAACCCTTAAGTCTTACAGGAGAGATTTTATGCCAAAGACTCCCAACCTCTTCTAGTGTCATTTCAACATCTCTAATACCTTACCGTAGGTATACATAATGTAGTGTACTTTATCATTAATTCAAACAGTTTTTCCTATATTTTTTGCCTTATACAGGAAAAATGGGACGTGTTTGTGTTTGGTCATCTAGTTGGCTGGTACTTTAAGGTGAGTATGATTATGTGAATTGAAGGCATGCAAGTTGTAAGGTCAATAGCTGCATTTTTTCATAAATCCCATAGTGTCCAGTATTGGGTTATTGGTTGATGATGTGAAGAACCATTTAAAGAGCCACATGTTGTAGACAGTTTTGAGGTTTTTTTTTTGTTATAAAGTATTAAATCAACATACAGAGCATATGTGGCTGTCCATCCCGTATGAGCCGTAAATGCCAGAAACTTCATTTTGCGCTACAGGTGAAAATACATGTCAAGGTCGTAATTTGCCGAAATTGATTTTTGACAGATTCACAATCCTTGTGCTTACTACAAAATACCAGCAAAGTTTGTTTTCAAGAAAATGATAGGAAATTTGAAATAAATCAGCATATTTTTTAAGACAATTAACAGAAAATATCTAGGGCTTACTGATCTTTGAACGCGTTTATCTCAGTTATACGTTTTACTCCCTGACAACCTTTGACGGACCATAACTTGACTTCTGGAAATCTTGTGAAGTTCGTTAAGGTTTCATTTTAATCCTTAATAATGTTTTTTGCAAATGTTTAAAAAAGTGAAAATGACAAAGAGGTAGCATTTACGGCTGGTTTGGGATGGACGGTCATATATGGCAGCTATACAGGGTACCTAGGGAGCAAAACAGGTTTACTTGCAACGAGAAATTATTTTGATGTGTCCTATCTAGATGGGTGCTATGGACCATAAGTAACATCACTAGGGTGGACACAAAATCAGTCTGTTGCACGGGACCCAGCAGGAGGGGGGTAAAGGTCATTGTAGGGGTCACATTTGAAAATTGGTCAAATCTTGTTTAAAACCATTCTAACATGCTCCTCTCATCATAAGGAACCAGAAAAAGTATACTTTGACCCATCTCCGATGAATACTTCAAGAGTTATAGCCAAAAACATGAAAGGTCAAAACAGGGGTCATGAGATAGGCCTATGGGAGTCAACAATTTCAAAAGTGTCTGATTCTGTTCAAAATGGTCTCAAATTGTTCGTCTTGCAAAACTGCCTGTATAAAGTTATATTTTCCAATGTCTACGATCAACCGTTGCTATGGTTACAGGTCGATATAAGTTTTGGTTAATTGCACCAATTGGAAATAAGGAGTTTTTCTTGATACCATAGAAACGATTGATCGAAGACGTTGGAAAATAATACTTTATGTAAACAGTTTTGCAAGACGAACAATTTGAGACCATTTTGAACAAAATAGGACACTTTTAAAATTTTTGACTCCCATAGGCCTATCTCATGACCCCTGTTTTGACCTTTCATGTTTTTGGCTATAACTCTTGAAGTATTCATCGGAGATGGGTCAAAGTATACTTTTTCTGGTTCCTTATGATGAGAGGAGCATGTTAGAATGGTTTTAAGCAAGATTTGACCAATTTTTAAATGTGCCCCCTGCAATGACTTTTACCCCCCTCCTGCTGGGTCCTGTGCAACAGACCGATTTTGTGTCCACCCTAGTGATGTTACCTATGGTCCATAGCACCCATCTAGATAGGACACATTAAAATAATTTCTCGTTGCAGTTTTACCCCTAAAATGGGGTTTTGCTCCCTAGATAGGGTGTATCAAAAAGAAGTTTACAGTGATTAAAGTGACTCCATTTCAAAAAGTATAATACATTCTCTAAATTCATAGGTAATTATAAGTAATTGAGACCATCATCTTTCCATAACAGAAAAAATTACAGTTGAAACGAAAATTATGGTCAATTTTGTAAATTGTTAATAAAACCAGCCGTGCAAAGATTACTTGGTTCCACACTTGCAATTTAGACTGAAGGTAACATCTTTTAGCTAAAAAGAAGATCAAATAGGACGAAACAAATAACTTCTGATGTTTGGAGGCTAAATCCTATCCATTTTTGCCTTGTTATTACAGTTTGAATAAACTTTGGATATTTGACCATTGTCTGCCATTTTTTATCACTTCATTTACAAGGCTATTTCACTGTCCACACATTAAAGAAAACAACTTCCCCGGATACTTAAATTCACAACTGTCGTGGCATCAGAAATGGTTTTCCAATATCACTTGGTTTGATGTCCTTAGGTCTCTTCCATAAGTGTTAGTTTAAGCCAAAGATATTAACGAATTGGCCGATATCTTTTGATCAATGTTTTAAACTAATTGCCAAAAAGTGTCGCACTTTGTTAACAGAGCAGAGCTGCCAACTCTCCCGGATTCTGCGGGAGACTCCCGGATTTAGACCCAATCTCCCGACATCCCGCAAAGTAACAAAAATCTCCCGGAAAGTCTCTCTAGCGTAAAAAAAAAAAAAGAAAAGCGTAACGTATAGAGCCTTCCCGTCCTCTCTGGCAAAATAAAAAAAATAGACTAAGTCATTAAGTCCCTCTAGAATTGTGTATATAAAAGTAATAAGAAGCGTAACGTAATAGAAAGTTGTATGATTTACCCTATATTCGCCACGTGTACCGTTTAGTCAATGTCAATGTGTGCGTTTGTTTGTACCTGAAAATGTTTACTCCAGTTCCGATTTTTTGAAAGAAATGTAGGAACTTTACAATTGAAAACTGGTCAATACTTTAATAAAAATATAATGTAGTTACAGTAATGAAATAAAACATAAATCTTATAAAATATTGCTCTTATAAAGACTAAAAAGAAATAAATTGAAGAAAAATCTTATGTGTCTCAACAAACAAACGTGATTTACCGAACTATACGGTGTTTTATTGGCAATAACAATATGGCGAACGAGAGAAATCCAACAAGTGCCGGAGGTGGTGGTAAGAAGCCGCAAAAATAACCAGAAGTTCTTGGATGCGTATTCAAAGGAATTCCCTTGTATTCGAAAATCCAATAAAGGAGAATATTTCGCATATTGCACAAATTGTAATGCTGATTTCTCGATCAAATTCGGAGGTAAGAATGACGTTGTACGACACATGGACAATTGAAGTATATTATTTTATATATATTTATGAATTGAACAACTTCAATGGGTAAGCTGTTATTCAATTACTGTTTATAAATTCTCACATTGAAAAAATTGTAAAATGTTCTAGTTAGTCCCAATATGATTAAGTTTTGAAACTGTCATTAATGTTGTATAAACAGTTGTAAGAATGCTGTCAAAAGTGTTCTAAGGGTCTCTAAAGTGCTAAATTCTTCGAGCTTCAAGGGGGCGCTGCCCCCTTTGAACCCCCGCCGGGGCGCTGACCCTGGACCCCGATGGATCTCCCTCATTCCTCAAAGTCAATGTTGGCAGCTCTGACAGAGCCCTAATCTGACATGCAGGTAATGTTAAAGTTCTCTAGTCTTCGTAAAAAGGGAAAACATAAGGATCCGTCATTATGTTTATTGTCTTTGCGCAACCGGTTTTATTTACAATTTACAAAGTTGACCATAATTTTCGTTCTCGTTGTCGCACATACGTAATTTTTTCTGTTATGCAGAGATAATGTTCTCTCTTACTTATAACTAAAAACAAATTTAAAGAATGTATCATACTTTTTGAACTGGAGGCACTTTAATCACTGTAAACTTCTTTTTGATACACCCTGTATATTGCAGATACAAATCTCTCACTTTTACATGACAATATCAAACATAATTGTTTAATTGCCGGTTTTTGTTTATTTGATCTATGAGATTATTGCAATGAACTGACTTGCATTCCAAGATTAATATCAAAATCTCATAAGGTATACAACCAATGTCATACTTCTCAGATGGACATGGCCTTGATAGATGGAGTTGATCTGCTGATAACGTCCTTGAGTGATGTGCCTTTTATTATTAGATATCAGTCTCAATGGCAACTATAGGTTTTTATTAAACAGCTGAGACCATGGTGTTAATTTTAACTCACAAATTAAGAATGAAGAATGTACAAAGAGAAGATATCGTGTGTATCCCATCATGCATTGCTTCCTATGAGATTGTTTGTATGGGAAATCATGTGAGTAGTTAGTGATGAAATGCCCATAAATCAAAGTAAATTTTTGCAATCTTGCATTTTGGGCATGTATCATCACTAACTACTCACATGACTTATTGTACAAAATTTCCCATCAGAAGCAATGCATTATGGGATACACACTATATCTTCTCATTATGTGCATATGAGTTTTCTTACCAGGGGAGAATCATGTGTTCAAGGGATTTTCAGAGATTATTTGGGATCTAGCCTCTTCTGTTTTCTCCCTATGGACTAGAGGACTACAAAATAGACATGTTGAAACTTTCAGTCAATTCTGATGCTATGTTTTCTTTGTAATCTCTCTTTAAAGGAGCACTGGACAAATTCTACATCATACCCAATCCAATAATAGGAGCATGCTTAAAGTTTCATTGTCAAAATATTTGAGTGGTGCTCTGGCAAAATTGAGCAGAAAGTCACAATTTTAAAACTTGAGTTTATGACACATTTTAATTCTCTATAAATCTCAGCTTTCGAATGATATAGAATGTCATACTTTCTTTCTACAATCTTCACTTAGAGATTGAAATACAAGGCAGTCCACTCAAAATCTGGCAGTAAAAAATTGTTGCTAATCGATTTTAAAGTTACTGATTACTTAGTGTATGATAGCAAAACGCAAATTAACCATGAATAATTGCACTTCCCGGCATAATTGACTTTCAAAATGCGAGATATAGTTTAACATTTATGCATTAATGCGTTTTATGTTAAAAAACAAAATTTGATCTTTTCACCTGGATCTTTTTACTTTAGCAGCCATTTATTCAAAATCTTCAATCGCGACTTTCCGCTCATTTTGCCAGAGCACCACTCATTTGGATTTCTTTAAGTGGCAAAAAGGAAACTAATTGCCCTCTGATAGAGTTAAAATTTTAAGTTGATTAATTACCAGGTCCAATGCAAAATTTTCTTTTGATTTTTGTGCAACCCATGATGAAATAATCAACTTAACCTATTTACTGACATATAGCATCAATATATACTTTTAGTGAATAACCTCAAACCTAAGAATAAAAAAAAATTAGAGTTAGACTTTTCTGAAGGTTTTGATCAAAATTGTCAGAATATTTGGTAGTTATGGTCAAACAGTCTATATGTTGTAATTGTAAAATTTTGTTCAGTGCATCTTTAACCCACTTTTCTGTGTACCTTCTCCTGAACTGGGAGGCCTGTAGTGACCTAACTTAGTGGCATAAAGGGGTTTTGGTTCTGTACAGGCTGCAAAACCTTGGGAAAGTCTGACCAGGTTTATTCATGGTCAAAAGACCATTTTAGTCATATCTCAATAATTATAATTTTTGTTTAACATTGTGTATATTTTTAATGAAGTTCTGTTTGTATATCAACGCATGCTATTGACGTAATATGACTGTCCTAGAGTCCACTTATCCAATTAAAGTATTCTTAGATCAATGTTTATGATTTAAAATACAATATATTCCAAAAAAAAAACTTTTCTTGCTTCAAAAAAAAGTAATAAATCATGGATTCACATGCTAAAATATTCAATATCAAATGACCATGACCGTGTAAAAATTACATAATTTCCATTGAACTTGATGTACAAATTACTTAATTTACATTTGATGATATGGTAAAAAAGAAAAAGAAGAAAAAAAACATGGTTAAACTTGTTCAAATATGTTAGGAATATAATAGTGGGTATGTACAATTTTTGATTATTTTTTGGACACTTAAATCAAATACAAGGTAGGATAGATAAATTAAAATTCAGAGAATTTTTGTTATCAGGTTATGCTTATGCAGAATACCTTTTGCTCTCAAGGCAATCTTTTTGAGGTCATTTTATAAAAACAGAGGTGATTGTTTTGTTCCGACTGAGGTGCTTTTCTGGCATATAGCGACTGCAAAAACATACCAAAGCTTAAAATGGACACTAAGCACGCTTAATTTTGTAATAAACCCTACTGAATCTAAAGAACTGAATCATGGTGAAAATGGGGGCTTGAAACTTGAAAAGCAGGCCTTTAATGTTGTTGACACTTGGCCGTAGTATTCCACTGTTTAATTTCTTAAATTCGTAATAGGTGCTTGGCACTAAACTGTTCTGTAACCTTCTAAAGGCCAACAAAACTTATCTCCTCAAATCTTACTGTACATATTAAGTCCTTCTTTTTCATGCATTTGAGTGTGGAACTTGGGAACCTGCGATCCCTCACATCCCAGTGCAATGTTCTGCTATACCAATCCACACGTGGACGCTGCCTCTGCAGTGATTTGGTGACCATATAACTCTGGGTTGTGACGTATGTCAACTTTATTCCTTCATTTCCCACTATATTCAGCAGCGTTAGGCCAAAAAAAAAATTTCTTTGGTTGCCCTCCACAACTTTTTTAAGAGAGGGTCGGTCGGTCGTTTTTTTTTTTTTTTTATTTTTTTTTAAAAAATACTCTTCCACGGACTGCTAGGTCGATCGACCGCTCCATCCTTCACAACTTCCCCCGCGACATCCAAATCAAAACAATCAAATACTTCTTGTAGTGATTTGGGACATCCTAAACATTTTGAGGGTTGAATATCAAAAAAAAAAAACATTTTTTTTTGTGGTTTTCGGTAAGTTTTGCATATATGTTTTTAGAAAGAAAAAAATGTCAATAAAAAAAAGTTTGGGTCGGGCTGAAAAATAGAGTCAGTCGGTCGGTGGAGGGCAACCAAACAATTTTTTTTTTGGCCTTAGGGTAAATTGCTTACAAGGTAGAGATAGCACAATATATTACCAGTCATGTCAATACCATTAATAATCCATCATGTCTGCATATAGTTAACATATCAAAACTTTAAAGACAAAAGGTTGTATCTTTGTTTCAGTTGGCGTGGGTGAAGATGGCCATTAATATTTCAAACCTGGAGAAGTCACAATTTTTTTTCAGAATATGACTTTATGTGTATTTTGTACTTACAAAAAGATAAGAGGGTAAACTGTGCCACCAATTGATGAATGATCCACCCGACCCCGTCACAATTTTTTTTTTTTAAATTATCATGAATATGATAATTCATTGAAAATATTTGCATACCTCCAAAACTGGGTTTGAAAGCCGCCGTCTTGTTTCGCCACTCATACTAATTTTTATAACTTATTTAGCTTGATTTTACTAAAAAGACTAAAATATATTACACAACAACTACCGTTAACACACCACCGACTATTATTGTTTCAAATAAATTTCGGACATGAACATGATTTCTGAACACAGCCATTGTGTATCACTAGTTGTGACAAGAACCAGACACTGCGAAGTACGCAACACCATTTCCAATCAGTAATCCACAGTACCGCGACATCGCGCGTGCCTGAAAAGCGTTGTGTACTTGCGTAAAATGCACACGCAATTGTGTTATGCGAGGCTCTAAATTTTCGTGTCCGAGAATTATTTGAAACAACAATAGTCAGGATTATGATGAATAAACTAAAAATTGTAGAATTCTTACCTTTTTTCGACAATCGGGTAAAATTCCTAAATTACTTCAGTCCTCAGTGAGACAAAATATCACATCAGAATCAATTCTGTAATTGTAAACAAGGTCGCGCACCGAGAGTGCTATGCGCGTGGCTATAAGCGTTTCATGAAAATAGTGAAAAGTTTTACGGAATCAAAGAGAAGTATTCATATCTACGAGTTGATAACTGTGATGTACTGTATTGCTCAAAATGGAAAATTCCAACTGGATTTTCCTGATGGAGGTCACAAATGTTTTGGGTCAACAAAGCAATTTATAGTCTTACCATGAGCATATCTTGAATGTCATAGAGGGACTTATAATTAAACTTACGACTTGCTGATTCGGAATTCTATATGGCTACTGCAGACTACACAAGAGCTCTCCCTAAAATATAACTCACGACTTGCTGATTTGGAGTTCTATGTGGTTACTGCAGACTACACGAGAGCTCTCCCTAAAATATGTGTTGTATAATTGATACTCTTAATGAGATGGTCTTGTAATGATCTTATTTTCTTCTCTATTTAGATGTTGATGATCAGAGACTACTGGCTGTGTTGGGTTATAAGCATCATGTTTGAAGTGTTGGAGTATAGCCTAGAACATAGACTACCAAATTTTGCTGAATGCTGGTGGGACCATGTGAGTATGGTAGTTAGAGGAGGTTAAATAGGGGGACCTTTGGCCGTGGTGGCTAATAAGCATAATTTTGAAGTGATGGAATACAGCCTGAAACATAGACTTCCAAATTTTGCTGAATGCTGGTGGGATCATGTAAGTATGTTAGCCCTCACCTCCCTTTACACCTTCCACCCCCATCTAGGTAGTAGGGAAGGGTAAAGGTGGTTTCAGAGTAGCTGTCGTTGTGGCACATGACGTTGCGGCAGATGACCAAACATTTGCAATTTTGAGTTGTTGCAATGTAGCATGACATATTTGCATATTGCCGCAATGGTCTGTCGCAAGAAAAGTTGAATTTATTCCAACTCAAAATATTGTGCCGTTGCGACCATCACGACAGAGTAATCGATATATTGGCTTGTTGTACGGCAAGCAAAATTTTCAAGATGTGACAAGGCCAAGTTTGCGCACTTTAAATTTTTAAAGTCACGACCACACGACAGGCAAAGTCTGAAACCAGCTTAAGAGTCTATTGGCTGTGCTGGGTTATTAGATTATGTTTGAGGTGCTGGAGAACAGCCTGGAACACAGACTACCAAATATTGCAGAATGCTGATGGGATCAATATATACCTCACTTTAGTGGCAGTGTGCTTGCTAAGGTTTTTGAGTTTGCGCCAATTCGAGCAATTTTGACAAAGTTAAAGAGGTGTTTATGCCAAAATTATGAGCTGAGACTGAAAATTGCCCTAATAAATCCAGGAAAAAAATTCTTTTTTACACATTTTCATCAACCAGTTGCGCCAATTTTCCCCGCTCCTGCGCTAATGGCGCACCATACGGCCTTAGTAGGAGCACTGCTGCACTGTATAAAAATGAAAGTATTTACTTGAAACTTTCTAAATATTCATCAATTCCAACATATCAAACTGCACAGCGTATCTCATTCTACCTCAGGCCACAAACTTATACCCCTCGTAATGGCAGGGTCATCCCGTAGGATCTTCCCTTTGCTTCCTTAGTATAAGCAGGGCTGTGAATCTCCTATTCCGAGCCAATGGACAAAATGTGTACCCACCACGAGTAGGTCACTTACTCGAATTGGTATACATGCCATTCAACCAGTAAAAATCAAAGGCTTCACTAGTATTAGTGACAACGCAAAGACTGTTAAAGAGATATACATCACCTCGCGTAATGTCGTAAACAACTTCGGATTAACGCGCAGATAACAATGGGGATAACCCTAGTAGGTGCATAATGAAAGTTATTTTGTGACGTAGCATGGTACATCATTTACAAAAAGGACCGATTTACTGCTACAATAATCAGCTAATAATTGTAGCAAATCACCCCACTGGGTTCTCGGCACTTTTCAGCCAGCGAAATTCATCCTCCATTATATCTAGACTCTCTGGTATAAGCATCATGGTAGTTCACACTCAATGACATTTCAACTAATTAAGTCACATGAAACATTAATTACAAACCAAATTGACAAATTTACAGAGAAAACTTTATAAAGATATATTATGTAAACTAACCACTTTTAAGAATATTGCATTCAAATTTTAAAGTGCATGGCTAAGTAGATTATTTTTTGTGTCTTCTAGCTAATTTATTTGATTTTAAGTGTTGATTACAAAATTTATTTGATATTTTACCATTTCAGCAGATAGCACCCAATGTTTGAAATTATTGCCAGAGTTATTTGCTAAGAAAATATTTCATAAAATCTGAATTTATTTATTTGAAAAGTTCATTGAATATTCAACGGATTGATAGTTTGTGCCTTCAACTATGTTGTTGTTTCATTTATCCTGTATTTATATAATAAATATGAAGGTTGATGATGTTAGAAACAACTATGAATAATTCAGCATATATGTTAATTGTTGCCTAGAACTATTTATTCACTTTCAAGTGTCATTGCTATAGTAAATCATCTGTTTGGTTGAGGCAAGGTGCAAATTACTTCAGGTTTGTGTAAAGAAGTAATATTTGCTGAATAAATTGTTGGGTTATTTTATTTCTCATCCTTTTCATTTAAGGTATTAGCCAATCTATGTGAAGTTCAATTTGACTCATACTGATTTTATTGCATTTTTAGAAAGTTACTCAACTACTAATAACTTTACTATATTCATAACCTTTCCTGTTGAACTTGAATATTTATCATAAACAGATAGCCATTTGAGCTTTGAATTTTACCCTTCTCTTAAGAAGTAAAAATTCCATTATAGTGTTTCTAGATATGACTTAGTAGATTTTCAAAATCATAAAACTTCTTTGTAACTATATATACTACAATTTTTTTAGTTAAGAGATCCGTTTTTGTATATTTAACCTTGCAAAAGAATAATGGTCATATTTAGATTTCCAACCACACGTTTGGAAAAAAAAATTGAAAATAGAAACACTTTTGGAAACTTCCTATAAGAAAGGAAATTGGCTAAAGATCATCTTGTATGAGCAAATAATGTTTTTATGTGTTTGGATTCCATTTTGTGTTTCTTTGATTCAAATAAGTTGTCAAAAGTTTCTCACAGCCATGTGAAGTCACGGCTAATACCTTTAAATATATAATTCCTAAAACATTTGAAATGACAAGTCAGTGATCGTACTTGGAGGGGACCAAATAAAAATACTGTTATGAACTGGATTGAATGAACTTAATCGATTTATTCACTCATTTTTTTCTGAATTAAGTGCTATGCTACTTCAGTGACAATCACTGCTTTACAAATTACATACAGGCTCTAATAAGTACAATACAAGCTTGAAACAAACAAACCGACAGACAAAGTAAATAAAACAAGAAACAAACAAACAAGCAAACAAACAAACAAAAAACTTTGGTATGCATTCTTTGTGCTGCTTGAGGTGACATATCTCCTGTCTAATGTGTATCTTTGTGTATACGTAATAACTACCCAACCAGTCTTGTTAAATCAAATCCAATTATCAAAAGTGTGTTATACCAGCCCTCCACAATGTCTGAGCAGTAATTGCCCCAGGTGAGAGCATCTACATTAACAGGAACTACGCAACTTCCATGGCAGGAGTTTGCTCAATGTGATATCTAAGGAGCTGGCTGTGGTTGCATTGCATTGGACTGCAATGTAATTTAGTTGGAAGTAGAATAAACGATGATACTTGTGGTGATTTTATCAGATCAATTTGCGTATAGTATTTATGGGATTGTCTTCTACTTCCATATAAAGTGCAGCCCCCATTAGTTTGGAGATGAACACACTGTCTATATGACTTATTACTAACATCTGCATAAAATCATGGTTGACCTCATTTATCTGTGGTTTTGACCAAGACACTACTTAAAAACCCACAAAAATTGCCAATTTTTCGAGGCTTTTTTTTAAGGTTTTATTTTGACCTCACTTTTTTAACTTATAAAAATGGTTCTGATCATTGTTTGACCATTGATACTGGTTTCAAGCATGGTTGACCATGAATAGCCATAATATAATAGTCAGAGAAAATCTACCTTGCAAATTCAATTGTCCATAT